>CABFOV010005837.1:0-15459 GCA_902141375.1 Timema poppense
CCCCCTCCCCCACACCCCGCTGTCTTGCATTTCGACGCAGGCGAGTGATAGTCATAGCTTACTCGTCATTTATTGGATACCTAGATGCTGACCATTCACTGAAATAAATCCAAGTCAATAACTGTTATCTCATTGGCCTGTGCTTACTCGACTCTTTACACTGGATATTATGTTTTCAGCCTGTTGTGTATTTACTATTCACTTATTAACGTTCAATACTCTCCTTACAATATATTTTTAATGGAGAGGGTGATGGAAATCTAAAGAACAAATCATATGTATCCTAGTGTATTGTACTTAAGGGAAGTTTCAATAAAACTCTATTAACATTGTATTTTTTCCTTCATGTGTTTGTTACCTTCTCTAGTCCTTTAGGGAGAGTACACCCAAATGGCTATTAAGCTGTGGTGAAAATTTTAAAAGAGTAATAATAGCATTTCTTTATTGTCATTGAATGTTTATAAAAGGTCAATTTAAAATTAAATTAAATAAAGCATCAATGTTGGCGCACACCTGCCTGTATCGCATGTCTTAATTGCTTATAACCATTAGGGTGATATTCATACAAGAGATGTTTTCTGAGCCGGTGTGGAGTGACACCATTTTACTGTGAGCCTACCTTTTGTTGAAATCTGTGAGAAAAGGGGAGAAGTGGTTCCATATCTCAAGGACACACACTTCGGCTCGTATGCAAGGACGATGCTGAGCACGGCCAGAGTACAGCCTGAGCACTAGCAGAGCATGAGGCCTGTCATGAAAACAGGTGTCTCGATCGTCTATACGTGCAGTGCCATGTTGTGGAAATACCCTCTGAGTACGGGGAGAGTATAGCCTGAGCACTATCAGAGCATGAGGCCTGTCGTGAAAACAGCTGTCTCGATCGTCTAAACGTGCAGCACCATGTTGTGGACATACCCTCTGAGTACGGGCAGAGTATAGCCTGAGCCAGCCTGGGACCAGACTCTGGCGAGACTCAAGATATGGCGTCATAGACCGTACTAGCACGAGGCTCATACTCTGCCCGTACTCTGGCAGTGCTCAGCATCGTCCTTGCATACGGCCCCCCGTCTTCCCCTTGTGCCTGACCACACTAGCGAAACAAACTTCTTTAAGTTCCTCATCTTAATATAATGAAAGGTGACATAATAACACATAAAAGATTAACCAATTTTATTATCATTCAGTAGCATTCATCAGACAGTCACAATAGTGCACTTACAAAGTTTAAATCATTGTTTAAATATATACACAGCTCTATTCCTTCATACACATTATATGAGCAGGGCCACTACTCAACAGCCGCCATTTTGCATCGAAAACCGGAAACAGACCACACGGATTGGTGTAACTGGACCATAATTGCATGTTCAGAACTTGGTTCGCACACAGTACATACAAGTGAGCGACTGATGTTAACCATAACACAGGTCTTTATTAATTACAACATTTAAAGTTATAAGATAATAATATTAATATTTTAATGAATGTATTCAAGTTATGAATGAGATTGTATTAGTTTCATGGTGAATAGTCGAAACACATAACCATTTAATGATTTGTTTTGTGCAATCAAACTCCATAAATGCAGTTCTATATTTTTCAAATAATTTAATGGTATTTTATGTTTTTTTATAACTATTAAATATGTGTGGCTTTCAAATAATAGAATGTTTAATTGTATGCTCATTTACTGGTTGTGACTGAGCTGAGGAAATTTCAATAAAATGAAGTGACATTTTCCTGGCTAGAATATTGGTGATCCCATGTTGTAAAAACCACCCCAACGTCACTCATGTTGGATAAGAAATTCTTACCTCCAGGCTAGATTTAAACTTCTAGCGACACCTAGCCACATTCGTAAGAAATGCCAAATTATTTTAATTTGTTGAAACTAGTTTGAATTTTCATCCTCTTGAGTTAAAAAAAACATTATTTATGAGGGTAAAATTAAGTTTGGCCAACTACAAGGGATGTAAATTGTCATCTGTGCCTCCGGACTGTTGGCAATTTTATACTACATGTTTTTATTTTTCTAAAACGTAAGGTGGCATTATAGGAAAACATTTTTGGAGGTCGATTTCAATTTTAAAATATACTATTAAAAAATGTTTTGTTTTAGATGACACCCCCTTGGTTAAGTTATGTGCCCAATTCATAAAATGTGTTTGATAAAGTAGTACTGAACATAAAATAAAATAAGTCTGCAGCTTAAGTTTCAATACATTTGTTTGTAAATCCTAGGACATTTGATGAACTGAACATAAATTAAAAATTTTTAACGTTTGAGTGGTCATGCTGTTATATAAATAACAACACTAAAACATTTGACTTCTACTTGAGGGACTACCAGGCTCTAAAGTCCCTATATATTTTTCTATTCAACCCCTGTCCTTGCGTTAAACTCACTCACCAGATTATTTTACGTTTTAGTTTTCAAGTTGAAGTGCGTCGAGTCAGATTGATGTATTTTGTACAGCACGCAACTACTTGTGTTACAATTTTGACTCTCAAGGAAAGGATAAATTTACACAATGCAACGTAAGTATTACATTTTATTTATTCAAATTTAAGTTTTTAATCATGTATTACCTTTGGATATTAGGTACCATCCCAGATGATACTCCACGAATTCTTCAGGAATTCTCTGACGAGGAAAAAAAAGATCCTCATAAGTTTGTTGCCTGCTTCTATGGAAAATTTGAAGAAAGTGACGGCGATTTGAACGATAACGGAATTGAAAGCAATCACAACATGGAAGGTGAGCAAGAAGCAGATGCCAGCATTGAAGAGATTTAAGAAGGTGAGCAGGAATTTTATTTGGGGGAATAAATGATCGAAAGGTGGAGATCAAGCTACCTGATACATTTGTTAAATTGGATGTATTTAGATACACTTGACGGAAAACTGGAACACACAAACGCTCAAATCCAAACTATAAGATATGGGTCTGCATGGCCAAGCAACATTTGAGAATTTACCAGATCAGAACTTATAGATGTTTTTGGAATTACATTTCATATTATTATCAAGAAAGTTAATGTCAGAACATTCAAGAATTGCGGGTGTCAGATGGAAATGAAATGCAGCTTCTAAAAGCAGATTTTTGTTAATCATGAGATTCCTAGATTTGACTACAGGTCGACAAGACGATAAAGAAAGAGAACTGATAAATTAGCACAGATCATGACAGTGTTAGATACATTTGTACAAATCTTTTTTAAAAAAAGCTACATACGTGTGTGAATAAGTGTGGCGTAAAAATGTTCTTAACGTGCGATTACAAGAATTTTTACTGCACATATTTTGGAAAACAACCTACAGGGATTGATCAGATTTCCAACACTCCTTATAATGTTGAGAAACGACATTACTGATTCAGAAAATCATCAGAAACATCACCATATATGATGTACACATGTTGATCTTTTAAAAAATGAACTTAATATAATTGGGACTCTTCGGAAAAATAGAGAAAATTAATATAATAGATTTTGCCCAAAAGGAACAGGGCACCTAAAATATCACTTTTCAGAAAACAAAACATTGTATTCACTATATTAGCTGCAATATTGAATATAGCAGAAGTTAGTAACTCCCAAATTATATATTCCTCTGTAAAACAAAATGATGCCCTAAACATGCAACAAATATTTCTCAAAATATTAGGGCAAGATCAAAAATTTACCCATGAAGCCTTTCTCGAGGTCAATTTCAAAAAAGCAAAGAGAAACAATGGAGAGCACCCTCGCAAATTTCAACATCTGAGTGACCTAAAAAAAACTTCTGGACACGCGTTTCACACGCCGAGACAGAGGCGGATTTGCACTATAGGCCCACTAGGCACGGACTTAGGGGCGGCGGCTTTAGGGGGCGACCCGATTTGGATATAATTATTTTTTATTATAACTACGTATAAAAATTATTGATTAACATTATCAAAATAGTCCAAATTAATGCCGGAACGACAATATTTATTTTTAAATAATTGTACTTTGGAATCGCTTTGTAACTGACGTCAGTCTCCCCTTGTTCATATGTTAACTCAAGCCACTGTAGCGATTATCTTTCGTAGAAATCTTTTCTCATATATTTACTTCTGAGCGCCATGGCCCCACCCGCTCCCAATACCTCTTTCCACTGAAACATCCTAAGTACCTTGGACCTTGACAAAAAGATTTGAGAGGTGGAGGGGGAGGGCGCATATTATAAGTGTGCCTAGGGACGCACCATTTTTAAATCCACCACTGAGAGGAAGACAAACAAATTTTTCAATTACGCTGGAATGTGAAATGTTGACAATTTATCTACGAATAAAAAACCACTCGAACATTAAAATTACAATGTGTGCTTGGTGTTCAATCGGATATCAGTTTTTATGTAAATGAAGACTTTGGTTGATATTTGTTTGTATATGCAAACATTTGTACAAAATACTGTTTCAATCTTAAAATTGGTTATTATATTGTTATTGGTATTTTGTATTTGTATTTAGATAAAAAAAATCATAAAGTTTCAAATGTTTTTGATGTGATTTTTTTAGGTTTAAAATTTTGAAATAATAAACGCAATTTAAAAAAAATTGTTTAGTTGCCCTTTTCTTTAATCTTGAAAGCGAAAGTAGATAAATATGTGATACAACAAGGAACAACTCATCAAATCAAAATGTCAATTAAATTTATAAAGAGAAGCACTGTACAAACTACAACACAAGACCTCTTGTGTTATGTTAGAGTCCGCGACTGCTCAAAGGGGAGCAGTATATTGGGAAATGGATCATGATAGATCGAGTTATCCTATGTGATTAATTTTGCTACCTTAAGGTCATCCGACCATCAAAATTTACTGCACAATTCTAACAAGTGGATAGCTATAAGCTATAAATAGTGCTTCAATAATTTCAGATAATAATATAGTCCACGTAAGGGTCAAACTTGTTATTTTATGCTTTCTATATACCATGATTAGGGTAGAAAATTAATGTATAGGGCTGTGATTTAGTATAACTAGACATTCATATGTACACAATGACATTTTTTAATAAAAATATTACTAACATTAATAATGTTAATACTACCAATTATAACCTATTATAAATATTTGATTGTGTACACCTCATATGCATGTCTAGTTATAATGAATCACCTCACCGAACATTAATTACTTTATATTAACAATAGTATGTAAAAATCATAGAATAACCCTTTTAACTCGTGGACTATAATTATTTGAAATTATTGAATCACTATTCATAGCCTGTAATTATCCACTTGTTAAAATTGTGTAGTGAATTTTTTATGGTCGGATGACCTTAATCCAAATAGATTAAATTTTTAATATCTAATAAGAAAAGTTATCTAAAGAAACTTTCTGTTTATTTCATAATTGGTTGAAAACAAATAGTACAAAATTCGGACTAAGATTGACCTACCCTCATCTGTTATTTGAACAAGAGGTGTTTTTTGTATAAAATATAATATATAAACAGATAAATCGCGCCTAGGTTGCTTAATTACATCTTGGTCAGGCTACTCTTAATTAAAATAAATTTAATTATATTTTTTTCGATTACTCCCCTCGTTTGCTATTTCAATAAATCTAGCACCAATCGAAAGTACAGGGCATAAGACAAAACAAAATTGGTTGCTTATCTTTTGCTTGGTCCCATTACCAGGCTTCCAGGTATAAACAGGTGAGTTTGTATTATTAATTTACCCTCATCTGTTATCTGATGAAAATAGATATCAAAATAAAGGTAATTTATTTGTCAATACGATGGTATTAGGTTGCCTAAGCAAGAGTTGCCCAGACTTACAGTTGTCTAGTTTTTAAATACGAATGTTTTAGTAAGAGAGTGGGACGTGACAGAGAAACGCTCCACGCAGTACTCCATGCAATAGAGAAGGACGCAGAGTGGCAAGTGTGTGCGAGGCAGTCGTTTTCTCCTTGCGATAGACAAAGACAACTCTACCATCGTGAATATTGTTTGGAGTAGATAATATCAGAATTATTTAGAATATAAAAATGTATAATATATAAATAATACAAACTTACCTTCAAAATTGTATCCATTTAATAAAATAAAATTGAATAAATAAATATTTTACAAAAGACTTAAAAAATTAAAGACATACTTTTTATAATGAAAAAAAATTGTTATAACTTTTTTTACAACAAGTTTTATTATTATTTAGCACCGCGTCTTACTACCCGTTCGGGTTAAATGCTTTAAGTACTAATTACTCTAATGGATTAGGAATTGGGAAGGTTGGTTTAAAGGAAGTGAACCTGCATTTGTGTGAAGGGAGAGTGGAAAACCATTTAGGAAAAAACACCCCCAGTCCACCCGACCAAGATTCGAACCTCGATCTCCCCGTACTCAGCAGTCGAGATCAACACGACTAGCGCGTTAGCTAACTACGCCATCGATGCGGTTTACAACAAGTTATTCATCATCTGATTTGTCAGAAGTTGAAATGTAATAATCCAATTCAGAGCTATTGTCATCATTATTCTCATTGTTTGACGCGCGCAGTTTGTCGTCAGCTTGGCAGGGCGTTGGGTCACCAACGGACCATGTTGGATTCAAATAGCCATCTATGAACCAACCGCAATCCTCAGGACGTAGTTTTGCACAGCAAGGATCAGTTGCATTAAGCCACACTGAATTGACATAAATTGTGCATACATTTTTTGCTTAACAATTTCTAGCATGGTGGGATCAAATTAGAGTCGAAGCTTTTAATCTTTTTCATAAATTGTTCGTTGTCTTTTTAAGTCGCATAAATTTGTTTGGAAAATGAGTTATCTGCCTTCATTCACACTTGTGCAATGCTTGATGCCATAAATAAGAGCAGTAAGCTCCTGAATAACTTCAATTTTTTTCTTCCATGAAAATATCTGCTTCATACGTTAATGATGTAAAAATCTTCTGACAGTATAGTTTTTTGAAAATATTTTAAAAGGCCTGACTTTTCAATTATTGTATAAAAAAACACTGTATAATTGCAGTGAGTGAATGCGTGAAAATCAGGCAGACTCAGGCATAATGCTGATCCCAAATTTAACTATAATTCTGTACAATTCATGCAAATAAGATATTTATTATTGCCTTTCTTGGTCATTGAACCTGATAACCAAATTTTTAATTCTAAAACTATATGCATAATAGCCAGCAACATTATCAAGACGTCAGTAACAGTGGCTTTTTCCAAAATTTTGGAGCTTGATGGTGGTTTGAATATATAAGACAATATCCGTTTATCTGCTTCCCCATGTTGACATATTTTTTTTTCTTTTTGATTATTGATACCAAATTTTCATTCTCCCAGTAATTAGCCAAGAATGGTACAAAACCTCCTTATAACGGTATTTTTTTAGGCTTCCCAAAAAATCGGTAGGTCTGGGTTGCAGAGGCCCTGTAATTCTGTATGGAATATCAAACTCCTGTCAATTTTGGCATTTGCAATCGTTGTTTGAAGGCGTTAAATAGCGGTCAAATATGATGTGCATCTAAGAAGCGTTAGTTGAGCAAAGTTTTATAAGGATAGATTCAGCTATCTTATCAAATGTTTGTGGCATGGAGGATCCGACAAAATGCAAGAAGTAAAAACCTTCTATTATTTCAATGTCGTTTTGTGTTGGCTCAATCATTTCGATTTGAGACTTTATTATCTTGGCTAACGTAGACTTATCCGTCTTCAACATTTCACCAGTACAAGAGAAAAGATCAGTCATCACGGGTGCTAGGGGAAAGATCAAACAGTGCTCTATGCTAATTTTTTTATCAACACTAATTGCTAGTAGTTGGCCAAAGATGTCTCGTTCCATTTTAAGAAGGACCTTCTTGCTTATCTGAGATTTAGTGACGCATTGTGATGTACAATCAAAGATTTTGTTTAGTTGTATCGGTTTTTAAAATCTTCCGGGAACTGAACAGCATTCAGAAATGAAATGTAATTTTTGCTGGTTGCCTACTGACTTAACAGTACTCAAGAAATCAGTAACACATGAAGATGCTGCTTTATCAGTCGAAATATTGAACAAAATGTTTTAATCAATACTATTATCGAAAGGATTAACTGTATTTTTGATAACTTCAATTATAATGTGGATACTTTTTTATCTTTGTTTATTCGACTTTTCTGCAAGGAATGAATGATAAGTTTCATCTTTTTGCTATAAGCCAATATTCTCTTTGACATCAGTCAAAATTTCTGTCCTCATAATGTGATTAAGAGCCCATCTTTGTCGCGCAGATATAGAGTCTGCACAAAGATTATTAGCCAATTGATTACTGGCATCAGCATTGATGGTCTGACCTCGCGTCAAGTCAACATGTGACCTAGCAAAATTGGCTTTTGTACGTCTGATATCAAATGCTCATCGACGAAATTATGAAACCAGAGGTGAATCTTCAATCTGCAATCTGATCAAGTTGCTCAAGTAGGTTATAAAGTATCTAGCATAATTAGGCTGGTTTAATGATAAAAACAAATCGTAAATTTCGAAAATAGAGTCCAAGTAAAGTTAAAAATTACTCCAATGGACGCTCTTTGAAAACTGAAGGAACAGGTTGATAAATTCACAATACTGAAAGTAATATTGAGCCGTTTTCCCATGATAACCCATCAAAGTATTTTTGCAGAGCTCTTTCCAGCCCTTCAAAATTTGATGCAGAAAATAAGGTAATTCATCTCCCTCGCTGGCGCCAAAAAATTTATAATTATATTCAGTGTCCATAACCGTTTGTAACAGTTCATCCAGCATCTCAATAGATGAATTAATTGTAGACAAATACTGATCGAAATTAAGTATTTGTAACAGAGCTGCGATCAGCAGGTGTAGTCGCTTGCAAGGATTAAAGTGATTGCTATATAAAAAGCTATTCCTCGAGACTCCTGCTAATACTTCTGCCTGAATCAATACGTCTACTAATCTACTAGATTCTATATATTTCCTGATCGCTTTAAAGAACGCCATCTGCATGTCAAAATCTCCTAAATTAATGAAACTATTATTAAATTTAGGTTTTTCACTTTGTTGAATCTGAATTGTCATTTTGGCTATGGCCAAAACATAGGTGACGATAATCAGTTCTTGATGACACTTTTCAGAGATTTCATTAGCCATGACGAGCGTTTCATTGACTATTTCATAAAACGTTGGGGGTGAATATATTGGAGGCAAATACTCGACTTTTTGAATGTTGCTATAATCAGTTGAAATCATGCCGTTGTAGCCAAACCTTATGGGAACAGAATAAATTCATGACAAATATATTATCTGTAGTATAACTTTGTCAATGGCTATCTCTGTCTCACCTTTGCATACCTCTATTGCATTTATAAATGAATCAACGGTAAGCAGCTGCATACTTGTTGTCACTTTTGTCGAATATGGTTGAATTCCTCGTGAAATTTCATTGAAACGTCGTCTTTTACGTTAAGAAGGTCCATCCATATTCGTCTTTGTCATCATGAAGCTGAAGAGTTGAAGAAGTCGTAGCTTCATTATCACCAGGATCTTCATTTTCCGCACGAGGAAATTGATAAATATTTCCCACTGTGTCATGCATGGTGTCTTTTCCTGAAGTTGTATCAACGAAGCGATCAAAATTGTCAAACACTACGTGAGTGCTGCAGCCATCCACTGCATCGATGCTGGTTGGTATTACCTTACTATCTTGGACTACTGTATAAGTCATCTCTGTCTCAAGCTCTTCAGCCAAATTGTACCCAATAGTATGGCCATATCTGTTGAGAATCGTGATAACTTGCCGAAAATTCGTTAAAGACTTCATAGCCTGTTGAAGGGTGATATTTTTCGCTTGTTTACATCTACCTTTTATAACAGCATAAATAATATCGCTACACAATGACGTAATTTTGACTGGGTTTTTTTCTGAATCATTACGAGAAACGTGGGTTTCCACGATGAGATTGTACATAAATTCAAACAATTTCTCAGGAATCTCACATTCTCCGTGAATGATGCCATCAGCAGTTAAACGACTCGGCAGCTGTTTGCAATCGTTATTTTTTACGCAATTCCTTAAAAAGTAGGCTACATCTTCTAATTGATTATCTTTTGTCTCCAAAATTTTGTGCTATTAGCCATTAAAGATACGTCGATATCTGTCACATACAATTTTTTTTACAATGTGGTCCAACAGATGCTTCAAACGTGAGACGATCACAGAACTTTTTTTAAGATATTTTTTCTAAGTATTCGGGTCGGTAAAGTGCCATGTCATCGGGGTTCACTTTACACCTTCCGAACACCAATATCATAGCTTGATATCTTGAAAATAACTGCGCAAAGTACATTGCCTTATTATTTTCAATTATCTCGCTCATAATAAAATCTACAAGAGAATCAAAAGCAAGCTTATGCAGCTCTCTGTTTTCATGCCAACTGGAATCAACATGTTCCTCGGTCTGCCGCTTCATGTGTACCTGATATGAAGAGAAACAGGTCGTGTGATAGGCAATAGTTTGGTTCTCAAGTTTTGAAAGTATCTTAGAATCATTCAAAATTTCAGCTGTTGTTTTTATTTGTTGTACCGTTTCTTCCGACTGAGGAAATATAAGATTAATCTTCAACTTTCCACTTTCTTCTGTATGTTGATGCAAAACAAGCATATTGTTGGTTTACGGGAAGTCTATGACACTGATGGAAGAGTTGGAGCTGATGAATCCATAGTTTGTGTCAATTCTGAGTAACTGTTATTCAATATTGACTATTCACGCGGTTCTGTTGGGTCAGGAATCGTCGATATTGAATCAAGCGCCTCGTAAATCGAATTCCGTGTAGTTGATGTAAATGACGGCATCTGAAGCAAATAATTTGTTGAACAAATTTTAAAAAAAATTGAGTTTCAAACAAAATTGATTAAACAATGCGTATAGATGACAACAATGCGTCTTAAGTCGTTTTGTAAAGATTTATGTAGTTAAATGAATATAATTTTTTAAAAAAGTAAAAAATTATTGCACTAATAAGATATCAATAAGAGCTAAATAAGCTTTGAAATGCTAAAATTTAAGACAGTTGAATTAAACTAATTTTTTGGAATATAAATGTATTAACAAAACAATGACAATTAGAGTAATTAAATAAATTAACATTATTTTAATTCCTGGTTCAAATCCATCGAAAGTGAAGTTATTGCATAAGTATTACTCTCTTCCCTCTCGTCATCTGTGGTACTTGAATATCCTTTAGGATCTAGTGATGGGTTGGTTCAGCTAGTTGACGCGAGCTACCTCACATAAGCTCTCTCACTCAAAAAAGTCGTTCATATGAGTCAGATCGTTCACCGCACGGCTGGCTCGCTCCCAATCCCTTCACCCCTTCCCATCCCTTACTTGACAAGCGACCGGTAAATAGTTCTCACAATTCCCGTTCCGAGCGTGCAAATCTGTCCCTTCCCTTTCAACTGATGAACGAATTAGGATTTAAGTGTAATTTATACGAAACCTATTGCGTTTGATTCTTTAATTTTATTGCTTACGCATATTATTTATAATAATTAACCTTAGTATATAGCCTTTAGTGTCTAAATCACAGAATTATGCCTATTGATGTTAGTAAAAATAGTTAGTTTAATTTTGTGGGCAGTGCTGCAATCTAATAACGATAATAAACATATATAGTTGATTTTTTTCGTAGTAACGAACTGAGAACGACAGAAGAGTCGTGAATGACAACTCTCTAAGCTCAACGAAGAAGGGCGGTTTGAAATAGTGCAGATGCGATGCGTTGATAGCCAAGACTAGCTAAATCAAACCGAACATAGAACGAAAACGCAAAGCGAGTTGGTGATAGTGTATGAGTGAAAAGAAGAGATGTAAAGAAACATCAAACTAATGCATGATGTCTCCCGTAAAGTGCCACATGGAAACAAAGTAATGATCACAGGTAAAAAGGGGAGTGGGGCCTGATGCATCCTTGCGGTAGGGCGTAATATTTAGGGTAATAGGACTATTTATGTCATTGATTTAAGTTCTTGATTTAAATGTACAACTGACGTGCATACGTTTATTTGCTATAAATAATAATAGAAGTGTGTAGTAAAAACTGTTGGCCTATTGGTCAATGTATCAGACATGTGTTGTAGTGTGTAATGGTGGTGTGTACAACTCGCTCACGAAGCGAGAGTGGTTCGTTCGCATCTCTCGTTCAAGAATCGTTAAATTTGAATGACTCGTTCACGAGTGATCCATCACTATTATTATTATTATTATTATTATTATTATTATTATTATTATTATTATTATTAGAACCGCGTCTTACTACCCATTCGGGTTATACGCACTTACGCTAATGTGTAGTGGCAGAGTGATTGCGAGATGAAATGGAGGACCTACAGTTTAACGTGGAATCCGAACCACGGTGGAGGCCTGGCATTCCCCACATTCACAAGTTGTGATTAATACACGTCTTGTCAGAGGTCAAGGAAGGGTTTGGGAATCAGATAATTCTGGGCCGGGACCGAGGATTGAACCCCGGCCACCAGCACAGAAGTCTGACACCTTACCCCTAGACCACCAGGTCACCCCGATCACTATTAGGATCTAAACTAGAGATGGGAAAAACTGCTCCTTTATTGGAGCAGGAGCAATCTGTTACTTCTCCACCACTGGACCTGTTCCTTTTACCTGCTCCTTTTTGTCACAGTGACAGTATTCGCACCTAGTCCCAGACTAGTTTTTTTAGCACCGCGTCTACTGCCCGTTCGGGTTTTGCAAATTTATGCCAACTACGCCAATGTGTTAGGGAGGAAGATGGTTGATTCTAGAGGAAGTGCACACATTTTTGTTTGGAATGAGAGTTGGAACGTTTACGAAAAATTACCCTCAGTGCATCCAACCGGAATCGAACCTTAAATTCACTATCATTGGCAGTCCATTATAGTGCGAGAGTGAAGCCAGAGACAAGAGGCTGACAACCTTTTTTGATATTGGAGGCTTTATGGGGTTAAAAAAATGTTTGGTTAATTTGATAAAAAAGTAAAGCAAAGAAAAAGTAGAGCAAAAAAAGTTCAATTTTAAATTACCCAATTAGTTATTAGCTATTAAGTCTATTTTTTGAACAAAATGTTTGTTTGCTAAATATTTTGTGGTCTAGATAAAATCAGTCAGTAGATTGCTGACCCTTGCCTTAAATCATTTGATCACCAATTGGGTCCTATCAATGTCACTCATCAACGTTAACAACTTATTGTGAGAATATATTACATACTGTGCTTGTATTGTGGAAATATTTTTTTGCACTACGAAAGCTTTCCCCTTAAAAACTCACTGGTGACTCCCCAAACCAACTCTAAGCTAGGCCTATATAATTGATACGTAAGGTTGCTCCGGACCTGATCTCAGCGCTCTGACAAGAACACAAAGCTCTCACTTCCTTTCTACTGTACGACTGCTCCAAAATATCTCCGGAGCATAAAGTAACAAGGTTACTCCGGACCTGTTCCAGCGCTGTCTGTTACAAAGAGACGAGGAACGAGTTTACCCTGGACCTGTTACAGCGCTGTCTGTGACAGAGAGACGAGGAGCAAGGTTACTCTGGACCTATTACAGCGCTGTCTGTGACAAAGACGAGGAGCAAGGTTACTCTGGACCTGTTACAGCACTGTCTGTGACAAAAAGACGAGGAGCAAGGTTACTCTGGACCTATTACAGCGCTGTCTGTGACAAAGACGAGGAGCAAGATTACTCTGGACCTGTTACAGCACTGTCTGTGACAAAGAGACGAGGAGCATGGTTACTCTGGACCTATTACAGCGCTGTCTGTGACAGACACGAGGAGCAAGGTTACTCTGGACCTATTACAGCGCTGTCTGTTACAGAGACGAGGAGCAAGGTTACTCTGGACCTATTACAGCGCTGTCTGTGACAGATAGACGAGGAGCAAGATTACTTTGGACCTGTTACAGCGCTGTCTGTTACAGAGACGAGGAGCAAGGTTACTCTGGACCTGTTACAGCACTGTCTGTGACAGAGAGACGAGGAGCAAGGTTACTCTGGACCTATTACAGCGCTGTCTGTGACAGAGACGAGGAGCAAGGTTACTCTGGACCTGTTACAGCGCTGTCTGTGACAAAGAGACGAGGAGCAAGGTTACTCTGGACCTATTACAGCGCTGTCTGTGACAGAGACGAGGAGCAAGGTTACTCTGGACCTGTTATAGCGCTGTCTGTGACAGAGACGAGGAGCAAGGTTACTTTGGACCTGTTATAGCGCTGTTTGTGACAGAGACGAGGAGCAAGGTTACTTTGGACCTGTTACAGCGCTGTCTGTGACAGAGACGAGGAGCAAGGTTACTTTGGACCTGTTACAGCGCTGTTTGTGACAGAGACGAGGAGCAAGGTTACTTTGGACCTGTTACAGCGCTGTCTGTTACAGAGACGAGGAGCAAGATTACTTTGGACCTGTTACAGCGCTGTCTGTGACAAATAGATAAGGAACAAGTTTACTCCGGACCTGTTACATCATGTGTTTGATCCGTGGACCAGGGACAAAAAGGAACAGCTCCTTTCGTCTGACAGGAACAGGTTGTGAATGTGACTTCAGAGGAGCAGTGACAAAAGAGCATGTTGTGATTTCACAACCCATCCCTAATCTAAACATCTTGGATGCTCGGCAGCTGTAGACGTACTTGTATGTACCTAAAAAGTAAACTTAATGAAGTAATTAAACGAGTTGAATATAATGTTACTATGAATTTACACTGTTAATATACATACAAAGTCTTTGAACGAGTATACGGACTTTTTTGATCGGGATTAGACTAAAATCTCTGTGCCTGCAAATAATCCAAATAATCAAAACAGTAAGCCTCGAATATCTGGCACGTTCAAGATAATAACCAATGAGAAAATTCCTAAAAATTTTGTTATCTTAATTTAAGATTGAATTTTATACTTCATGATTTCTGCTAAAATATATAAACTCTTCATTATACTTTTTTCTTAGTACGGTAACTTTTTGTAACACAATGAATGATAACCTAAATTTTCAACTTACCGATTACTTAGTTAACCAAACATCATTATACTTAAAAACTTTTCCTTGTCTAAACAATAATTTTAAGAAACATTTTTCGAATGTTTCATCGTCAAAATCAATTACAGAATCTTCTAACCCACACAAAATACAATTTTTGATTTTTTTTTATAACAATTAACTTTAAAAACAGGTGACCTGACGGTTTAGGGGTAAGGTGTCAGACTTCTATGCTGGCGGCCGGGGTTCAATCCTCGGTCCCGGCAAAGATTTATCTGATTACCAAACCCTTCCTTCACCTCTGACAAGACATCTTGTGAATGTGAGGAATGCCAGGTCTCCACCGTGGTTCGGATTCCACGTTAAACTGTAGGTCCTTCATTTCATCTCACAATCACCCTACCATTACACATTAGCGTAAGTGCGTATAACCCGAACGGGTAGTAAGACG
>CABFOV010005837.1:21241-39383 GCA_902141375.1 Timema poppense
TTTTTTTTTTTTTTTAAAGATCTGTGAAAATTGAATTTCAAATTTAAGCCTTTGATATGCTCAAGTTGATGTTTTTCAGCTTTAAAGATGCTGTAATTTTCAGTTTGCTGGACAAAATTCTTTATGTGTTGTGTGTATGATTACTCATTGTTTACTCTTCTCTACACACGTGTTTGTGAAATAGTAACTGTGGAAGGAGGGAAGGGGAAACAACCTAATAAATATAGAAGTGTGCAGATGACTACTGGAATGTCGACCAGGTCGTCCATTGAACCAACTGGCAGTTGAAGGTAGAAGAGTAGGAGGCAGTGATAAATACGGTAAGAAAGGGAATTTCTTAGCTAGAAGCAAAGTGAAACAAATCTCAAAAATAAATATCACATTTTACATTACTAAAATAGTTTTTTTTAGGGGCAGGGGGATTTTATATAGCAGTTCAGTAAATCAATGAATGTCTGGTATTGAGTCAAAGCAATTAGAAACATATTTCTGTTTCAATTTGTTCTCAGTCGCTATATGTATAATCAACTATTTCCTGATAAAATTATTATTTGTTAATTTTATTATCGATTACAATAAACCTAGTGGTTATTATCAGTCACACCTTCTTCTAAAACGTGTTGGGTTTATTTTCTGCTTTAAAATAAACTGTTTCCAAAGAAATTTAGGAAGATATAATTTAAACTGATAGGACTTAACGAGGATGGATAAATAGTTGAAAAAATACACAACATATAAATGGCAATACTATTGAGGCACATACATGATAAACGAGTGCAAATGATTGTACACGCACCATAATTAAGAACACGCTTTTTGCTAGAAATTAACTATGAAATTTATATTATATTAAAAGCATGGTTGAGGCATATGCTCGATTAAAAATATCCTTCAAGCCCAATTTTACAATGTCTTATTAAAGTATTTCCTTTAAAATATTACACAAAATATGCAAGACACATCAGACAGCTTACCTTTATTTAATTATTTAAAATAAACCCAACAGAGATACATATAAACATAAATACACAGACAAATGGCAAATTGTTTATGAAATTTAATTTGATTACAATATTAATACTTTTTTCTTTTTGAAAATCAGGGCATTCCAGCCATGAGGGTTCATAAAATATTTAAAATAATTTCCTAGCAATTTTATTCCTGATATCTTTTTTTAAAACTATATCTAATTGAATTAAATAATTTCAGTAGTCTTATTGAAGTTTGAATTTAATGAATTAATTTGTTATTCTCAAATTGTGATTGTTGAGTTAAAGCTTGTTTGGGTTCATACGTTGTTTGCTCATTTAAGAAGACATTGTTAAAAATGGTGACCTGTCCTTGGCGACTGACACGCTATTTGTATTTTGCTCAATTCTAGAAATCACAAGGGCGAGGTTTATACATGTGACATCTTTGCACTTGTAATTTAATAATTTTTTTGTATACATGAAATGTCACAGCAGAATTGGGTGTAGATAAAAAAGGCAACAAAGCTTTTGCATTGTGGCACTTTCCTAGCTAGAATTGACTCTTGTAGTTGGGCCAGGGTTTATTGAGTCCTACTTCTGGAGCCTAAGTATGAAACTTACCCAGTGTGACCAACAGACAATTACATTTGTTTTTACTGAATATTTATTCCTCAAACAAATGAGCATTTAGATAAATTATTATCTTTAACAATAGATCCATAATATCATAGTTATATTTAATTTTGTGTAGGGAAATTATATGAATATGCATCACTAAAAGAAAATATTATAAATTAGGAAACAAATTAAAATCATTGAGTAAGTCAATTATAGAATAGAAAACTATATTTATAAACATTATTTTGTGTTAAGTTGATGATGGAGTTGAAGTATTTAGGAAAAATAGTGCAAGGGAAAGAGATGGGAGGTGCAGATAACAGAAAATGTGCAATGGAAATAAATAGGAGGAGCAGATAACAAAGAGTGCAAGTGATAGGAGAAGAATGGATCAAATAATGGAGAAATAATGATGAAAGGACAGAACTAAACTGCCCCGACCACAGGCTGAAAATGGTTGATGATGATGATGATGTTGATGATTAAAAAATAATTAGGAGAGTCAATTGCCAAAACAGCTTGACATTTGTCTATATAAATCATAATATAATTATTTATTCCATGTGATTCTGTAAATTTAAATTTTGTTCAAATAGCCCATTTATATGTTTGTTAAAACACACAGAATGTTTCATACTTAGGCTTTTGGGGTGTGATATGTGTCAACAAGAAAACATCAAATGGCTCTTTGTGGTACATTTTACAGAAATAACATACAAAACTAATTTCCTACAAGTTCACACAGTTTTTCATAAAATGATATGTTTTCAAGCTTATATCCATATGGTTTCATAGTCATATCATGAATTATTGTTGCAAAAATACGACTATTTTGATGTTTTTGTTAATTAGTTTTGTTTGTAAATATTTATTAAATATTAATGTCTAACTGTAACTTTCCAAAACAATTTGAATGTTAGGTGTTTTATATATATTTTAAAGAATATTGTGCTGTACAAACATTGAGGAAGTTATACCCAACAAGGCCACGAAAGAAAGTGATAGTGTTTACAGCACTAGAATACAGATCAGGAACAAATGAACTGCTTGAAGTGTTAGTTGACGATAAGAACAGGCGAGTGTGGCTCCTTGTTGGGAGGGGGCCAGTGTGAACAGCAATAATTTGGGTAATACATCAAATATAATCTATGCACACACCGATTACATCTCATTATTTTTCGTAAGAAATTCTTAAAAGCATAAAGTTCTATATCAGACTTACTTTTTTTTTTAAACATAAAATATTACACCACCCTAGAACACTATTTAAACACTGTTCATTTGTTTGTTTTTTTACACAAGACACAACTTTTATCTACTTATGGACACAATATTCACAATTTTGTCTGTTGATATAAGTGTGTGTGGTATGTATATTTATAATGTTTTTAATTACATATTCATTTTTATCAACACATAGCCAAGAACGAGCTATTTGTATTTTTATCGAGTTATTTGATTCACAAATACCACATTTAAAATGTAAGCTCTTCTTGAAAACTGGCCATTCCCCAAAATAGGTTTTGAGGCAGCGAATATCATGAGAAAAAATCTTCCATAAAGCACTTTAAAAATGAGTTTACATTTTTATATGATACAATCATCATCATAAAATACTCGCACATTCGTTCAAAGAAACATCTCTAATTAACACAATGAATTAACTTCTTATTAGAAACCTATTCTTGCAACGTCACACAGTTATGTATCACTCTAATCTGTAGACAGTACAACAGCTCATATAGTTACTTTATACAAGTTCTGTAGAGTTTTATAATTTAGCTGTGCATGTTTTAGCGCTATAATTTGATCAGACTTTACTTATACATTAATAATTTATTCATCATTTTATACATTATTTTTTCCTGTACAATATAATATAATCTGTGTATTAATTGATATCATAAAGATTTTCTAAAATGTATAAATATTTAAGTACTTTCTTGTATTGCCTTAGTTTGATTATTCGGATTGTTGACACGAATGTTCGTGCTTGACCATTGACATTTTGGACAACCTGGAGTAGAATATCACCAGCTACAAGTTGTGACCCTTCAAGATTCCATGGCGCAACGACGGCTTAGAGGCACACTAAGAAAACAATCCTGCAGACGAATGAAAAGGTAGCACATTTAGTTTTGTTCCAGGGTTAATTCAGTCTATTGTTTGAGAAATATGGATAAAGATATTAGCAGTGTCGTGTCTTGTCATGTCGTGTGTTGTGTCATAAAGTGCTGCCAGAGTAAGCAGAGCTTGTTAAAACTGTACCTGTGATATTTTCTCTCCCACGTTGTCCCCATTTGATCAATCATACATAGGCTCTACTTCACATGGGATTGTTGGTACCTGATCAAAGTGTGTCTCACTGAATGATACATATCACAAGTACAGTTGAAACTAACTTTGCTTATCCTGGAAACACTTCAAGACTCTGTATTTAAAAACCCAAAAGTGGTTGTCCAAGTTTAACCTCCGTAAAAATTGAACTATAGTGTAATTTGGACATGCGTAGCAGTTTGAGGGAATTAATAGTTCTGCGCATTGTTCCAGGCAGCACCAGGTGGACCTTGAGGAGCATGTTACGTGGTCCTGCACGATTGTAACAGTTTGTTGTCACCGCACCACGGAAAGAAAGTGGAGCTCCTCTTTTAGCCGCAATGCTTGATGTTCCTGCCTGCAGTGGACATCTGAACTAGTTTGACGTGGTAGTCCGTGTCAAGGATGAGGTCCGAGATGCACCCCACAAGACCTCCTGCATACTTGTCCATCGATGAGTGTTTGATGTTGTCCATGCCCCCTGGAAGGAACAAAGACATTCTTAGCATGGTTGAGATCAATATCTGGAACTACAATGGCTATCCTAGGATGACTCTAAACCAGGGTTGGGAAACATGTGGTATTTTCGCATATTTTATTAAATATGTATTGCAACCTTGTTACAACACGTAAAGAAGAGGATAGTTTGGCTTACCGCTCTGCCCCAGTTGACTCGTCATGAAAAGGCTCCACCACCACAACAACATCGCGGCAAGACTCATTTCAGACTGACCTGAGGGATCATAGTTCACTGCTCACCTCTAATTGTGCCTCGCCCAAGAAAATAATAGACAGTTGATATACGCAGGTTGGTTGCGCGCCGACAGCTGTGATTGGAAGATAACATAACTATTGCTCAGCGCGCTTTTGAATCATGCCTGAACTGTGTGAGCATGTTCCAGAACAGTGCTACCCCCTTACCCCTCTACCCATACTTGCTTTCCACGCTTTGAGAATACATGACACCAAGCGTGCGTATATAATGACAGAATTCTGTAATGCCAGTACACATTGCACTACGATCACTAGGTGAGGCACTTTGGTTTTGGATAGATTTAGCTCAGTTTATTTATAAACTCTGTTTGGCAATAATCATTCAAAATTAGCGCTTGGAATGTTATATTATAAATCGAATCTTTATTTATTTATACCGGGTCTCCTGAATTTCGCTTACATACTATGGCTAAACGTAATACTTTTGCACAGTTGGACCCAAAACATTTGTCTGATAGGGAAACTCTTTTATCCGCTTCACGGATGGGTTTACGTTTTAGAGCACCACCATTTTTGGTCCTGTGTTGCATTGGGCTGTATTATATTGTAATTTTCCCAAATCCTATGTATTAAGATTATGCCTCGTGTTATTAATGGGAAGTTTATTTGTTATTGTTAAACATAGGAGATTTATTATTTGTTGGTTACATCATGGGCCACGAGTCGGCGTGCTTATTCTTTTAACTCTAGTTGAAATGTTTAACGTTAGTTTTCCCAACTATAACGAATGTTTCTATTTTTGTTGTATATTTCTATTACGCCCATTTATGGCTGTTAATATATTCTTTTTTTCTAGAACATGTTTTCTATTACTCTGATAAATTGTGAGTTGCCGATGGCGACTAGCTGATATCCTTTTGATATTACCATAGTCTAGGGTTTACTATCACCATCCTTCATTATTATTGTTATCGCCACCAGATTTGTGTGAAGGTCAATTTAACCGCAATTGTTTAAATTGTTTGGCCATTTATTAACTGGCGGAGGCGTCCCGCAATTTTGTTGTTTTATTATTACTCTTCTGCCTCACTCTCTCATAGTCTTTTTTCACATTTTGTTGAATAAAAATAAAACTCTCTTGTAACCAACCTGTCTGTTATTTATGGGTATAAGAATACATAAAAGGGGGTTGGGGGTTACAGTATCTCTATTATATATTTTCAAATGGGGTGTAATTCAATTATTTAAAAAGCCTCTTCGGTGGCAGTATGGTCAGAGATGTCATTCTCGCAATAGATTAGAATGCCGAAGAGAGATATCAGGGCTCGAATCACTGTTGGCTTTAGTGAGTGGATTTTATTTTCCTATATGATTTTCTACTCTCCCTCCACACAAATGTTGGTGCATTTATTCTTAAATTAAACCTTATATATCCCTAAAACAATCACTTAACTAGTACATTTAAGTATAGCCCCAATAAGTAGTAAGACACAATGCTTGGACTTACTTACGCTATGCTATTAGGAACTCAAAAAATAGTTTGTTGCCACTCACAAAATTACGCCACCTATCTCTATCTTGAGATAGGTCTCTCCGGTCACCCTAATTACACCCTATCCCTATCTTTACCTAGTTCTATCCAGACAACCTCATTGTATCCTAACCCTATCTTGAGCTAGTTCCATCCAGTCCCCTTCATTACACCCTATCCCTATTTTAAACTAGCTATATCTAGTCCACCTCACTACACCCTATCTCTATTTTGAACTAGTTATATCTAGTCCACCTCATTACACCCTATCTCTATCTTGAGCTAGTTCTATTTAGTCCACCTCATTACAACCTATCTCTATCTTATGCTGGTTATATTTAGTTTACCCCATTATACCCTGTTCCTATCTTGAGCTTGTTTTATCCATTCCATCTCATTACAGCCTATCTTGCTCTTGTTCTATCTAATCCATCTAATTACAACCTATCCCTATCTTGAGCTAGTTCTATCCAGTCCATCTCATTACATTTTATCCATACCTTGAACTTGTTCTATCTAGTCCACTTCATTACAATCTCTCCTTTTCTGGAGCTAGTTATATACAGTCCACCTTGTTACATCCTAACTTTATCTTGAACCAGTTCTATTCAGCCTACCTCATTACACAATATCCCTATATTGAGCTAGTTCTATCCAGTCTACCTCATTACACCCTATCTCTATCTTGAACTAGTTCTATCCAGCCTAACTAATTACACAATATCCCTATATTGAGCTTGTTTTATCCAGTCCACCTCATTAAACCCTATTTCTTTCAGGTCCATTATAATACTATCCTCCCATCTGCGTCCAGGTCTTCTCAGTGGTCTCTTCCCATTGGATTTGCCAGTCAGTATTCTGAACAAGTTTTTATATGCTTAAACTTTTAAAATATATAGGATGAGTGTTTATTGAGTGAAGAAGCAAATATATGAAGGTAAAGTGTGTGGATCAAAAGAATGGGGTATGCCTTGTAAGACTTGGCTAAATGTTGTAGACGAATGTGTTAAAAAGAGAAAGAAATACCAAGAGTTTTAAGAATAAAATAGCATGTATGACTTGGTGTACGGATGTTGTTGAAGCAAAGGGCATATGCAAGGATAGGGAAGTGTAGAGGAAGTTAGTTAAAATAGATTAAATACAGAGTTTTTGTTGTTGAGCTATATGCACAGTTTCTTGCCTACCCTGTAAGGGAAAAGTGTGATTAGGTATGTATGTGTGTTATATTTAAAAATTAATCACTCATATGGACCTATTTATTTATCTTTGGCATATTATGATATTTTGGTCAAACTTACTGTACTATTCATCTTCCTTGTAAGGTGGCAATATTATCTTGTGTTATTCTCAAATATAGGATCATAGTGTAATCAGTCAAGGTAAAGACCTTGCTTGGTTCCACTATGGTTTAACTTTTAAGATAGGGTTATAGTGATAGTCATGGTAAGGAGACGGGGTGGATATATATTTTGCCAAATTCAAGTGTAAGTACCCTTAGTGAATGTATTACCTATATAGAGCCCAGTGTTGGTATTAAGTTGTCTGAGATGTCCTGGGGCTCTCTTGGTCACTACAGGCCCATTGTCGACAACCAAGGAACCCTCCTGCTCGTTCCTGTCAACAGACAACACAAGGTACAGTCTTCTTGGCGACATTCCACCGTGGGTGTACCCATTACTTACCAGCAAGGGAAGACACTTATCTTCGATTGAGATCAGGATAGCATTTGTTAAAGAATGATAAAAAATGAGTTGACACGTGCATCAGACTTTCTTCCATTAGAGCTGAATAAAAACAAACTTCTTGGATAGTATTATAATATTTTGTAAACAATCGAAAGGAATACACTTACTACTGTAGTATTATTTCCAAACTTGATTACTGTTAATAATTTTAACTGATGGTTTAAATATTAAAGTTGTAGCACAGCATGCATTTATGAATCATGTTTATCTATTAAACAACTATTCGTGTAGTTTTATTAGTATTTGTAGATATATTTCACATCACGCCATTTTGTTTTATTGAACAGAACATCAGGGAAAACATTGTATATATTTTAACAAAGTTAAGGTCACTGGATCTCTACCCACAAATGCTGTACTCAACCTAACTTGACCTCTGACAGATATACGTTGGACAAATACAACATTCAATGTTTATATTTGAGTAAGACGAGGGTACAATTAAGAATTTCTACCATGTTTTGGTTATTTAATAAAAGTTGGAATTGATACTTTCCTGAGCTGATACTTTACAGACCCGGCCATTTAGGCAGAACAATGTGATACACCATTGGGATCAACTTCAACATTTTAAATCCTCATTGAAATCATCAGTGGTAGTCACCAAGCCTTTTCCGATCAGTAGTCACACAAATAACCGATAATTAAATGTCGATAGTGACCATTTTCCCTGGTAGTTTTGGCCATACCACACGTTTAATAATAAGACTGAAGGGCTTAGGGCGAGGAAGGTGGATACTTTGCAAGACGGTGAGTGAGCACATGGCAGAAAGCCACTCTCAAACCATTATATTAGGAAAACTCCCCGTCCTTTCGAGTGAAGGGTATGTTGGCTCTCCCACTTGAATCTCATTAAGAGTTCCCTCCTAATGGACTGGGATGGCAGCAGTCCTTCCTCACCAGAATTGTCAATCCAGCTTAATGTTAGTCTAGCGAGGGGCTCTTTAGAGGTCATATATAAACCATGAAAAGCTGTTGAAAGCGAGCGACGGGGGGCTCTAATGTCTACATGGTGTTACATGGAGGAGGGGGAGCTCTAATGCCTACATGGTGTTACATGAGGGAGGGAGCTCTAATGTCTACATGGTGTTACATGAGGGAGGGAGCTCTAATGTCTACATGGTGTTACATGAGGGAGGGAGCTCTAATATCTACATGGTGTTACAAAGGGGGAGGGGGGACCTCAATAGTGACACATGCAACACACGAATGACATAGAGATGCACCTGACGGCCTTGACGCGGTGCCACAGTCCGTCGCTGACCCCGGTACAGTTGTAAGGGATGTCCACCTCCCCACTGCCCAGGTTGAACCGGAAGTGAAGGACCCCCTGAGCGAGGCCCAGTGCCAGAAAGTCGCTGCTTGACGTCATGTTGCGGCGACCGCTCCACAGCATCAACCCTGCCTGAGAGCTGGTGCGGAACCTCATGTTGATGTTGAGTCTGAAGCTGACAATCCTTAACAGGACATCAGTACATTATTTCTATGTGGCTGCAATACAACAGCTTTTGAAAATACGTTAATAAAGTTTTCCTGTTATTCGTTCTTTTACATGTTCCTATCTAAGAGACTAAGTGTCCTATCAATCTTTACCAATTTCAAATTTTTACCTGTTGTTTTTTGGTTTCCTCTTTTTAGGAAGTTGCGTTGAACGTTTCTCAGTCCCTCCTGATGAATTCTGATATAATGAAACCTTGGTCGGTGGATTGTGAAGTAACAATCCATTTTCTTTCAGAGGCATGTATCACATCTTTGTCCAGTAGCAGCAATGTAAAGTGTGAACTGTAATCTTCTCTTCATTGTAAAAACCATTTTGTGTTTAATCCCTTGTATATGTTTGCTTCCTACCTTCTTTAATATATAACTTAAATAACAAATCTTTTTTTATCTTTGAAATTATTTTTCTGTTAAAAACTATGGAATATTTATAGATTAAAATAAGCTTGAAACTATATATGAATAATAATAATAGTTACTAAGTAAATAAATCAAAAGAGTAGTTTCATTAAATGTTCAACCAAGAACTAGTCCTACATAAACTACCTTACCTTGAAATATTAGTGAGATTAGGCGAGAATAACTTAAGGTAGGGATGTAAGTTAAGGGATGCAACAAAAGGTCAGTATTTTGCAGTTTTATATCAAAATGGCTTTTGTAAAAATAAATAAAATATTGATTCATTACAACCATAGAGATTAATTTTCGTGATATCAACAGTTCTTGAATATCTGGCAAGGGTGGCTTGGAATTTAATGACAACTTTTCTCCTCGTCTAATTCCACTATGCTCAGGACAAATATTAAATAATAATTGTTGATATCACACTGTGGAGAAAATTAATCTCTATGTTTGAGCTAAAGAAATATTTTTTTTATTTTGGCCAAAAAAAATATTGGGCTATAAAAACTAGAAAAAAAAACTGGACTTTTCTTTCGTTCCTACATCTCCACTTTAATGTTTTGATCAGGAATCTACAAATAGTCAAATTTTGAGTTCGATTCCAGATATTAATAAAAGTTTGACCTTGAACCAGCTTCATAGGCTTGCAAAATTTGAGCTTTTGGTTTAATACTATTTCTGTGTTGCATTGTGTGTCTGGTAATGGATGACTTAGGGATTACTTATATTTCTATTTGTCTGGATGTTGTTTGTAAAGTGTACAGTTGGCTAGTTTTTTCACTGCTATTGTAATCTTAAAGATAGGTTTCATTTTATTTTAATTATAAATTTTAGTAATAGCTCATATGAAAAAAACATTAATAAAAAGTATCTCGGCTGAATTAATGCCATCCTTTATTTCTTCATATTCTGTGTGAATCTCTTCACCTCTACATACGTGTTAAAAACCACACTCAATTATCTGCTTCACATACTCTAAACTTTGCCTTTCTTTACAATTTTCTTCTTCCACTGCACACTCATTAACAAGTTAACCCACCCTGTACTCCTCAAAATATGCCCCATAATCCTATCTCTACTATTTATAAACGTTACCTTAGACTTGTTTCATCGGGTACCCGTTATTTGGCCTAAAGTGTAGGCCAAATGACTTTTGTGAGGTTAATTTCTAGGCCAAATTACTTTAGACCAAATGACTTTTTGTAAAATTCATTTTTGGGCCATTTATTTAAAGTGTTTGTGTTGTCTTCGGAAACATTCGTTATGGTTTGTAGTGATGCTAATAGATGGCGAAATGTGTAATCTTTATTTAAATAATATATACTACCGTTTCAAAATACATTTGTCTTCTATCAATTTACCACTTCCCAAGGCATAGCAGCTCGTCCATTAACCAGTAGTACCACTTTTACGTGTTGAACTTATTGCATTGAAAATATTTTGTACTAGTTTTTGTACCGTCTTGTACCACAAATAAAAAGTACCCGTACCCTTTTTGTGTAGTTAGCATATTAATGTGGCCAATCCATTTTAATAATTTTGTTTTATTTTGAAATTTGAACTTTTCATCAATACCAATTTTTTAAATTAGTTTTGTACCGTTTTATACTACAAATAAAAAGTACCCCTACCCGTTTTGAGTAATTAGCATATTAATGTGACCACTCCATGTTGATCATTTTGTATTATTTTGAATTTTGAACCTTTTTTCAGTGCCAAAGTATTTTTTATCTGCCTTTCTATGTATACTTGTTTATTAATTTTATTAAATGAAGTAATCAACCATTTATGCTTCCTATAGTAATGATACTAACTTACTAGAGTTTTCCCACGACTTCGCTCACATTTAAGTTTGGTGGATTAACTTTTTTCTATCGAATCATCTAAACTAGGTTTTCTCAAACTTTATACACTTGAGCCTTACTTGAACACTAAAAGTAATTGTTAAACCTCACCTTCTTAGAATAAAAATAACTGTTATATTTTAAAATACAAAAATGAGAAACTTATTATTTCATTGATTTCTCCATAAAACATCAAGTTTGTTTTAACATTTTATGACATAAATTCTATTGATGAAAAATATGTACTTGTCATTTGGAAGAATGAGTTTTTTTCCTATCACAGAGATGGTTCATGTCAGCTTCTGTTTTTATAACATACAAACGAAGGCCTTTTTCAACTTCCAGTCGATTTCTGTATTAAAATTATCATACTTGTTGAGAAATTACATTCATACAAATGACTGTAGAGGCAAACATCAAAATTAATTTGATTGATTCATAAGTCAAACAGAATATTCATTTTTTACAGTCAATCAGAGCTTTAGAAAGTCGGGGAAAGTGAACAATTGGTTCACAGATATAATGATACTGCGCCTCACCTGAAATCCCCCTCGTACCTCACAGTTTGAGAGACCCTCATCTAAACTACCAAAAACACAATTTCAGACACGTGTTAGGCGAGAATTTTTTGATTAAGCCACATATTAACTACTACCTATCAGAAGAACAAAATTTTATTATTTTAAATAATTGCAATCTTTGCATGAATATTTGCTCGATTACGCGGAGACATTGTTGTAATGAACACCAAAATAAATAGTTTAGATTTACTATTTAAAAAAATAGTTAAATTGAAAGATTCACTATAGTAAGAGCCTTAACATATAAAACAAATTGTTCTGTTAGTAGTTGTTTCTATTAATTTTGGAAATTTTCCCTCTCCCTCCAGCCCCAATATTCATTTCTCTAACTTCCATTTAAACACTTATAGTTTTAAGACTTATTTCGCTATCTATTACTTCTACCTTTCGGCCAAATTTCAATTTTCTACTTCACCTAAATTGTTTTTATAGCGTCTCCTACCCCCCCCCCTTAATTTTCTGAAGTTTCATTTTAAAATGTTCAGACATAGCCTAATAGTTATTTGGGATTAGGCATTTACTGGCCTGCCAAATTTCTATTTTATAGCACATTTCACTGAGATGTGTTGTTTCTATTATTTTTGTATATTTAGAACTTCCTCATCCCTTAACCCTCTTTTCCCAACTCACTTTGCGAAATTTAGAGTCTAATATTATTTTGGCTATCTGGAGTTTGATTTATCTCCACCTACCTGATTTAATAAAAAATGTATGCCCCATCTCAAAAGGTTTTTTTTCTATTACAGTCCATGAACACTATTTTTCAGAATGCTATTTAAAATTATAATTATTTAAATGTTTATTTGTATTAGTTCCCATACCTGCTTAAAGAATTTAAGTTCTTTATCACACAGAGAAGTAATTGAATGTATTAGTTTAGAAAATGTTGAGCTACCCACTCTTATACCTCACAACATTTTTCCAACTCCCATTGAGAAATTTCAAATTTTAAGATTTATTTGGTTATCTTGATGGGTCTTTTTACCTAGGGTTACTCATTGATTTCTGTATAACTGGATGCACATCTGTGACTAAAATTTTCTATCTGTCGTCCGCACACTATTATGTAAGAGAGAAAAAACTTCGGATATCTCTTTATCTCTTACACACATACAAGGCAATGTGACATTTTGACATAGTTCGCTAATTTGTATGAATATATGAGATATATCAGTGTATGCTTGGTTAAATGAAATAAATACGTTAATAAAAGGTTTTAAGAGGATCATATGTTCAACACTCGTGAATTGTTTCTTTAAATAAGTCGATTTTGGCTACTAGAGCAATAATTCCTATAAGCTTATAACCTAAACGAGCGTTTGAACTTCTACACAAAGTTTGTTATTCAAACAAATGTTATTGCAGCTACCTTTTTCATTATAGCTATCGAAATTTCAATATTATGATATTGTTTCTGAAACTAATATATAAGCTAATAGCCAACTTAAAATATATTGTAGTATTGGTAGAATGTAAACAACATGAGCGATAGCTACATATTTTAATATGTCAAAGATTGTAATCGTATTTGTAAGACATTAACTTTAAAACTGATTTGTATGTCCTTTAACGTAAATGTGTCTTCAATCAAATGGGCTATAAATTATAATACTTTATTATTTTCAAACAATAATACTTTTATTCACCAGAAACACGTTTTTGCATAATAACGTTGAAAGAAACCGTTAAATCTGTCCCCTCACAACCAAGCAGACGACAAGCATAAGCGTCACGATTTGGTCCGCTGCAAGGATGTGTGTATTTCCATCCAGTATAGTATAGAGATCACTGAGGTGATTATTAGAGTTCAAGGTAGGCTCGTTCCCTATACCGGCCAGTATCCATGTGACTGTGTGGTGTCACGCTCGTTATTAGCTTATTCATATCAACTATGCTACCAAAGTCACAGTAAATAGTAAATTTTTTTAGTAAACTTTCCTATTATTTACGCGTGAAGTGTTACGAGAGGTATCTTACCAATACTACCGTTGCTGTGTGCATTAAAAGTAATCTAACTAAGGTATATGGTGTTATAAACAATACTTTCCTAAATATTCTGATTTCAAACAAAGATGTATTCACAACTGAGCGGGATGGAAAATGGAGTACTGATTAGTATTTTATTTGCTCATAACATTTTTTACATGATGAATATGAACAAGACCTTCAGACCTAACTGCTAAACTTGCCTAAAAAACAATTAAAACTGCCTGCTGTAGCCTCCCTTAATTGTTGTGTCTCAAAAAATGTTATCTAAGGGGAAAATATTACCCGTGAATCTAGGCATGATAAGGTTGACGAAACAAGTAGTAAGTTATATTATGGCGGGTAAAACTATTTGGATGACATTTCACCCCCAATATTTTTACTTTATGGGAAAGTCCATCCATCCATCAAGCTATCCATCTCACCTTAAAACATACTTGAGAGACATTATTTATCAAATGTAATAAATCACGTGGCTGTATTACATAAATATTTTTGTACAAGATCATAATTTATTGTATTACATAAACAAATTTATATAGTACGGTAGTTAATTAAAGAAGTAAGGTGTTTGGTGACGTTAATGTTCATTGTAAACTAATCAATATAAAATGAATAACCATCTTGTATGTAGGCCTGTACATAAACCAATTTGGAATGTGGTGAAAATCTTGAATTTATATTAATGTTCAACTGAGAGAGTCAAACTAGATATTTAAAAGCTAATATTAGATTCGGCTACATTTATGTTATATAAGTAGTGATTATAGAGAGTTACAATAATAATACCCCCAATATGTGTCCTCCTCCCAAAGCTGATAATATGTGCCCCTCTCAAAGTTGGTAATTATATGTGTGTGTGTGTGTGTCCCAAGTTGGAAATAAAGTCGTCCTCCAAAATTGCAAAGTAAGGTACGTCTATGGGCGTTATACTATATTCTATAAATATGCATTGTGTCTCTTAAAATATAATCAACGAAACAAGTTAACTAAATGGGGCTTCAAAACATTTAAGCAACAAAACAAGTCAACCAATTATGAATAAGACTGAAAGAATTAAAACAAATCTTGAATGATTACAAAAGGAAAACAAAATTTTTATATTCAAAATATTGAAACGAAAATCTCTGAAAATCCGTAAGCTCCTATAATTTGATACACCTGTTTCCAGTCATAGAAATTACAAGTAAATAGCTGAACAAATTTTGACAAACGAGCTTTGATTTTAACGGTTAGGAGTCCAGGATGTTGGGAAAAATAGTATTTTCACACGAAAACCCGTTTTTCATAGATAGTTTTCACCATAAAACCGTTATTTACATTTTTTTGCTTCATGGTTGTAAATCTCTAAATGAAATATATATATCTTCGGCAAAAAATAATAACCGAATCTTTATTGTTGGCCCGAACACAGCTATCACATCTTTCAATCTGCAAATAAAATATTTCTCTTTGGATGATGATTTCACTCTAGATGTTGGTCAAAACACATCTAGATTGAGATTGCCTTGACTGGGGAAGCATTAATTACTTATTATTGGAATGTCGCTATCGATAATTCTCATTTAAATCAATAATATCTATCATAATTTGCAAATTAAAAGGTTAAGTTGTCAGTTTCATGAAAATATGTTATACGTTTGTTTCGCGTATGAGATATAAACATATATAACCGTTACAATAATATTTAAATATGTTTAGTATGTATTATAAGATCAAAAACGATAAAATGATCTTGAAATATGTTTAAAAATAGCTATTCTAACCATCTAAATATGGATTTTTTCGTTCATTTTTTTTCAAATAATGTGTTTTGATATTCATTTTATCAAATAGTAACACAATACAAATACAGTAAGATCAGTTATGTTTCTATGCTACCACGTAATTCTGAGGGAATGATATTTCAAAGTAATGTTTTGTGTGTTCCATCTATCCTTTTACATTCTTACAATCTTACAAAAAGTTCAGATGTTTCCATGTTGCTACTAAATTTTGAGGGGGGGATATTTCAAAGTAATGTTTTGTGCACCACATATATCTTTTCACACAATCTCTCTCTCTGACAATTTCTCTCTCACACACACACACTCTTTCTCTATCACACATATTCTCTCATTTTGTCTGAATGTTTCCCTCTCTCACACACTCTCTCCACGCACACATATTATTAAACAATCTTTCACGCATTATATTTATCATACTCGCTCTTAAACTCTCTTTAAATTCACTAGCTTTCTCTCAAACTCTTTCACATTCTTCTTCTCTCTCAAACACCTTCTCTGTCTCAAGCACCCTCTTTGTCTCAAACTCTTTCTTTGTATTTAATTCTTTCTCAACCTCTCTCTCTCAAAATCACTCTTTCCATCAAACATTTTCTTTATCAAATTCTTTCTATCGAACTTTATCACAATCAAACTCTCTATGCCTCAAACTCTCGCTCTCTCTCTCTAACTCTCTTTCACTCAAACTTTCTCTAACATTTTCTCCCTCTCTCTTACTTTCTCTCTCAAAGTCTCTTTCACACGCTCTCGTATTTTCTTTCTCTTTCAAACATTACATCTCACAGTCTCTTTCCCAAAATTCCACTCACACTTTCACACGCTCTCTCTTTCTTACACACATTCCCTCACAAACTTTATCAGGCACGCTCACACACACACACTCTTTCTCTTTCACACACGCACTCACGCGCTTTCTAGCTCATTTATAATAATAAAGGATCTAGTCAGACTCATCACATAAGTTTATGTATATGGCCATTATGATATTGGTATTCACTGACAAAATTTATGTCATACGTCACTACTACATACATTTAATAATACAATAGGGTTAGCTATAAGATATGTCATGTAAAGTTAACATTGCTTTAGTCCAGTAACTTTAGGTGAAAATCAGGCGTAACTTCAGAAAAATGTCAAGTGAGTGAGCTGAATATTGGTTCACACTTTCACTTTGCCTCCTTTCTAAATAAGTTGTCAAAAGTCCCCATCATTCGATTGTATACATACAATTTTACCGCGTAAAATGCTGAAAGTGGTGGTTTTTTTTGTTTTTAGCCAATATCTACATTCCTATTAATTTTATAACCATGAGATATACTAACAAGGAAATAATATTGAAAATTAATGCACCAAAAATATGGTATAGTGTTTTGTGAACTACTGATCTATTNTTTTTTTTTTAGAATTAAGATTATAGGTTTGTTGGGGTAAAGCTGTATGTAGGAGATATGTCATTGTTTTTAGAAATATTGTAGCTATTTCGCATCAGTGGTGCTATCTATATCCAGATGAAACAACTAACATTAATTTTTACTCTCCAAAGATAACCGAAGATTTTAAATTTAATTTTTAGGCCAAATTGTTTTATGCCAAATGACTTTAGGCTAATTGCCACGTCCCCATTTCATCTCCTAAATTTGTAAAACTTGAAAATTTTGCACTTTATCAATCCACCTTATATTTAACACCCTTTTATAGCACCAAGTTCCAAATACTTCTCTCTTACTTATTTCTGGTTTTCCCAGCGTCCAAACTTCTTACATAAGGTGCTGTAGCCAACTCCAAACATACATCTTTAAAAAAATGTCCCAGTTCAAAGTCAATACATATACTAGTTGGCTTATTGTTTTGAAGAAAGCTCTTCTCCCTTGTGCTTTTCTACTTTTGTTATAATCTTTCCTTTAACCATCTGTTGTAAATTTACTTATTAAATAATAAAATTGACCTACTGCCTTTAATGTATCTTTTCCAATCTTGTTATTTAGTGAATTATTATTGTTGTCACCTCTGTCTGAGTCACTTACATTCTGATAGTGTCTAGGTGACTGTCAGGATCACTGGCCTTTCAATAGTGTACTGGTGACTGATATGATAGTGTACTGGTGACTGATATGATAGTGTACTGGTCACTGATATGATAGTGTACTGGT
>CABFOV010005838.1:0-10094 GCA_902141375.1 Timema poppense
AAAAAATCCAACATTTTGATAGTGGGGGGCTATTCTTAACTTGGCCCCCCTTAACATAGACAGTCGTACTGTCTTTTGGGTTAGGGTGCAAAACGTAAAACTTGGGTGCAAAACTGTGGTACATCTAAATTTTAATTTTGAGGAGGGGGTGGGGGGGTCAACTTATGTGATCTGATATTCTATCTATTCTTTAGCCAGGAATGTATACAGTTACAAAGTCAATGATTTCGAGCAATTTTTTGTGGTTGCTAATACACTATTGTATTGGCCTAAAATACCTAAAAATAAAAGGGAATTTCAGTTAAAATTGTGTATACATTTTTTTATCAAAATCATTTATAATAATATAATTAGTAAGTGGTTTTATATAATTATTACTAACCGGTTCACGGAGCCAGAATTTTTGTAAAACAACAACTATTTAGACAGAGTTTAGTCAAACTCTTTATGGATCCTTTGTTTGGCTTGTAAGGTAGCAAACTTGCCTTGCATGGTTCCACTGTGGTATAGCTTATAAGATAGAGTCGTGGTGTAACCCATGCAGATTGGTCCGCTATCTTTCAGGATAAGTGGTGAGTACACAGTGTTAAACATTACTTTTTCGTGGGGAAGAGTGAAAAACCATTTAGGAAAAGACACCCCCAATGCATACGACCGAGATTTGAACCTTGATCTCCCCGTAATTTACAGTCCAGTTATTGCGAGAGAGACATACGCCTTAGATCTTAGACTATTTTTTTTTACCATCGAAGTAGGTTTAACATTACTAATACGCTATAGTTTTAGACCTGAGACTCATGTATACTGGGCCAGGAATGTCAAATATAATGATTAAATATAAACGAAACTTGGTAGCCTCTAACCCAAATTTAGGTGTATTTACATATTATTATTTCATTTGAACACTCTTGTAATATTTGATAATCTCGTTCTTGCTACGGTACTCATATTAACCGTGTCAAAGGTTTCACATTTAAAATAACAATAAAAAACAAATCGACAACGCTTTAATTAATTTTCTATTAAACTCGATAGATCCATAGTAGCCAGTTATTAAATATTGAATGAAAAATTATTCATTAACATTGTGACCCATATTGAAAATACAAACATATTGTTTGATCAAATTCTTTAAATATTGGTTCAACTTTATTTTAACCTAAGTAATATATAATTATTTTTTAACATTTGAAATATATAATATTCGATTAATAGGTAGTAATAGTAAACTTTTAACTATTTATTAAGTAACTAAACAGTATTTTTAAATAAGAATGAGGGCCCGAGGTTTGTGCCCTTCTTGCTGAACTACCTTTATTGTGTTATTATGTCACCACTTCTCATTGCCCGTTTTGGTTATATGAATAGGCACTAATTGTGCTAATGTGCTAGGGATTAGTAAGGTTGAATTTAAAAGAAGTGCCCCCAAATTTGTGTTAAGTGAGAGTAGAAAACCACTTAGGAAATATCATCCTCGATACTCCTTTTATTTTAGATTATTGTGGTAATGTGATACAATTAGCGGCTAGTTGAATTAAATTAACCCATATTCTTTTGTAGGGAGAGTAATCAAAAAAACAGTGAAAAACTACTAGTGCACCTAATTGGGACGCAATCTCGCCCATTCTACTGAGTCTTAAGTCTGCTATACTAATCATGTACCCAAATATTTAGGGATATTTTAATTTGTTACTAAATATATTTGTTTCTTGCTAAGGTACTCTATTTTTAAAGGAGAGGGTAAAGTATTTAACCTTTATTATCTTAAACTTAATATTACTTATTCACTCTATGTCATTAGGAACTTGAAAGCTCATTGCATCACTGGCAGAAGTAGGCCAACTATTCCTCTCTTGAGATATTTCTATCCAGTCCACCTCTGTCGTCATTATACCCTACAGTATCTCTTTCATATCCATTCCAATGTTATCCTCCCATCTGTGTATAGGTCTTCCCAATGGTCTTTTTCCATTGGGTTTGCCAGTCAATAACCTGGACATGGATTATTCAATTCGCGCTGAATGTCCTGCTCACCGTAATCTACGAGATTTGATTATCCTAACAATGTCTTGAGATGAATACAGGGTATGTAACTCATCATTATAACCCCCTTCTTTCCCCAGTAGACTCATCCCTTTTTGTTCCATTATTATAGCATATTAGCAAACTACTTAATCCAATAAACTAACTCAATCTAGGACAAAACACCTAACACTAAACTTCCAATACTAATGTCATGATTAGTAATACCTGCGAAGTGAAATGAACATATACAAAAACACTATTTTATTGTATGCAATTGTAAGGGATTGAGTTAGGGCCCATTAAGGCGATTGACCCTTTTCATTTGGCGTGGAAATGCACAGCCATGGGAACAAACGGTTATCTTCTAGATTTTTTTTATTGTTTTGCATTTTATTTTTCAGAAACAGTTTGTTCAAAAATAGAAGTTTGTCTATTAAGTTATACTTTTCATATACATACTTCCTCTATAATTTTAACAGTGATAAAATATCGATAAAATTTATATTTTTCAATAGAAAACTGCCGGATTCATAACAAAAAATAAGAAAATGTAACACTTAATAAACATAGATACATTATCTTAGAAGAGGTGTTGAAAATATTAACATTACAATTTCACTTGTTCTCTGAAAAACTGATATTTACAAACGTATGATTTTTCTGCAAGACCTGCCCGGTAGCTAGCGCCATTTACGGTTTCCGTGACCCATCTGTTCTTGTTGGCGCGGAAGGATACCCTCCCGCCCATCATTCCACAAAATAGGTTTTAGACTTGCACTTGACAGGACCAAGGGCCTTAAGACCTAAAGTTGGCCTTTCCCTCGAAGATGATCTTGGGTATTCTTGAACAGGAATGGATGAGTCCACCCATCTTAGATGTCCATTTTCTTCCTGTACAAAACTAATAACTTCCCTTCTGTAATGTTATTTTCAATTTACATTTGTTATAGTATCTCCAGTAAAATTTTCTTAGGACGTACCTTATCTTATAACCATAAAAGTTAATATTTTCACTTAGCCATATTATGTCAAGTTATGTGTTCTTAGCTTTCCTTTTTGATATTAACTATCCGACCCCGTTTTTGGTCAAGTGGTAAGAGCTACTAGCAAAATATTCAGATGTTCCGGGTTTGATCCCCGGTACTTACAGATTGTACTGTGAAACAGTGTGACTGGAACGGGATCAAGATTATCCTCATGAGGATAAACGAGGAGCTATTTGAATGAATAAGTAGTGGCTAGAAAACTGAGATTAATGGCTGGAGGGTTCTTGTACTGACCAAATGATGCGCTCTAGCCGCAAATATTGGCACTATCTTCGCCAACATGTGGCAGCCGCTTGTTCGTTATACCTCGATTGTAGGATGAATCTATGGATTTTTTAAATATATTATCCATACCTATAAATAATAATAAGCCTAATAATTTAGTAAAATATTTGACCAGACCACCGTAAAAGAGAATTTTTGCTACTACAGAAAAGACACACAAACATAGATATTTATTTGGTCTTCTAGAATTACTTACACATTTTTACTAAACACCTGAAATATATTCAAAAATTCTTTTGGGAAACAAACTCGTACACAGATTATAAATGAACTGATTAAGTGTATATATGTATTTGTTTACATATTATGTTACGTCCATTCTATACATCATGATACAAAGTAATACGTGTTAATTTTGAGCAAGTCACCCTTTCTGAAATGTGGCGTCTGTTTTCTCTCTGGCAGTGGGATAAGGGGAACGTATTATCTGCTAAAATTTCTCAATTTATCAAAGCTGTGCTTTCCTCTACTTACGTTTTTTCTTGTTTTAATTGTTTAATGACTAATTGTATATCTTCTTCTAAAATATAATTTCAACAAATCTTTTTTTAATAGGGTTTTGTGAATAATACTGTTTTTTATTTTGAGAGAGAGGGATTTCACAAACAGAAACAACTTTAGGCTATTGAGTGATGAACAACAGGACATTATAAGTCCATGGATGTCTACCGAGGAAGAATATATAATGGGTGAAGTATATACAGCGAAAATTTAGTGCTTCCTGTAAAAAGTTGTGAAGTAGGATTTTTAGTGGATGTCAAAACGAAAAGAAATAATGTAGTTCGTGATTTTATTTTAACAAAAACAGTTTGAAGCATTATTTTCTATTTGGTCCAAACCATTACATTCCTAGACATATTTATGCTCGAAATGTTTGAAAGGAAAAAAAAACCCCTCCAAAATTACACAATTTGGTTGGAACGAAACAATGAATCATAATTTATTTCGTGTTTTAATGTACTAAAGCTTTTTATGTTATTTATAACATAATGTTGAATTTAGCTTGGTAATGTATGTTTGTAACACTCCATTTTCAATAATGAGAAAATGAGATTAAAATAAATTATATGTTTACTTATATTCTTTAGTAAAATTAGTCGACCTCTTTGGTCTTGAAATAAAGGGCTCACCTCAGGACCCGATACTTGTGGGTTCAAACTCACCTGGGGTCGATGGATTTTTCTTAAGCGATAAAACTCGGTAGCATCAGTACTACTTTGGAGGGGGGGAGTAAATCCATCGGTCCCATGTCGATTGAGTCATTTATAATAACCCTAAATTGTATGTGGAAATAATTTTCCTGCAAAATTGGTAGGCCCTTTTGCGCTCGCTCATACACATACATTCATTGTGAAAGGGAGGCAGCAGAGAATCACCACACTTCATGAATTATTTTAGTACATGAGATTTCTACCAGATAGTGCAGTCAGCACTAACCATCCTAAGGGATAAGTGCATGTCCAGCTCCAGATAGTTAAAAATGGCAACAACCCAATTTTCGTGTTGTTGACCAAAGAAGAAGATAATAACAAAACCATACTGAGTAGGCAGTCTGAATTAAAGAAGGAAATATAATGAGGGACGCTCAAATTTAGTTTTTAGCAAGAAAACTATATCTCAAGACAACATGGCTGTGCAAAGAAAATCCTTACATAAATCAAACTGTTTACATGCGTTTTGAAATATCCTTGAATTTAATTCATTCGTCTGACAACAGTTTTCAACTCGCCGTTGTAAGTCTGCTAGATAATAATTTATTGAAGACGAATACACCAAACTTTTTAATTATCCCCAGATATAAAAGTCCAAAGGAGTAATGTCAAGGGACCGTGGTGGGGGGTCTTGCGACTGGAGCTGTCCATTGCATCCAGTCGCAATTCCCTACCCTTTATCATCTGCAGATCCCCGACCTTAATATTCTGACATTTTTTTGCATAAGTATAGGGTTTATTGCATTCGTAAGTAAATGTCCGACACCTTAGCTCAGTTGGTAACGTCTCTGTGTACTGAGCTTAAGGTCCCGAAATTCGATTCCCGGTATGGCCGAAAAATCTATCATTGGTGAAATGTAGATTTACCCCTTTACCAGTGTTGAATTATAGGCTGGGGGCTGGATGTTGTGTTTGTTCTATATGTAAGTAAGTTAGTTTAAAATTCCTGTGCTGATATAATCAGTTGGTTCATCAAGTGCACGTTAAATACTTAAATTAAATGAGAATAAAATGAAACACTTTTTGTTTTATAATGAATTCACTATCATATTTATACATTCATTCAAGTAAAAAATTAATAATATTAGGTTTGGTTGTTTAGTTTCTAATTTTCCTTATAAGAGCTCCTAAAATAATAAAAAAACCTATTCATAATTTGAAGGAAACAATTTCAACAATTTTTAAAATTTTGAATCCGACTTTGTCTTGAATCGCAAATATTATTATAGGTTCACAGGGCCCATCTTTAGTTAATATTAAATTTTGAAACACTATCTAAAAAAATACTCTTTTTATTTATTTATTTATTTCCTCAAGCCCGCAATGAAGGACGCGCAAACTAAATGCTAAGATTATCTAGTTTAATTTGTCGATAACGGAGAGGTTGTGATACTGATCTCTTTCGGGTGTACTGAGGGTGTTTTTCACTTAATGGTGTATCACTCTCACGCCATTCAAATTCGGGAACATCTTCTCTAAATCACACCTTCCCCATCTCTACCACACTAGCGTGATTAAATGCAGTTTTCTTGCCCTTGGATAACCGGGAAAACAGTAGGAATTTTTTGTATTAGGAAAATACACAGGGGATTTACAAAAACTAATATTGATGAATTTGAGACATTTAACTGAAAGTTTAAAATAGTAGGTATTTGGGTGAAAGGAAAAATTAAGTGACAATTGTATTTTACACATACCTTTTGATCATCATTTAATAGTGAATCAGATCTAGTCCAACGTAATAATATTTAAAATTGATTTATCTATATTATATTTCGAACTAAATATATACGTGAGCAACATCCTTCTTTCTCTTATCGGCCAAGCAAACAAGATCTTCTCGAATGACAAGCGGGGAGACACGAGAGATGAATGCATCCCGTTACTAGAGTATTCAAAAAACATCCCTGTAATGTTGGAAAACAGAGTTGAGGACACTCGTGTACTAGTCACCGAGCAGTTATGACCTGCATTTGCCGAGATAAAACTTTGTTTTTATTTACTAAGCAGATTGAGGACCATAATTATTTTGCGTCGGACACTAGATTGGATCAATCTTGATCCAATTACATTTTAATCATCCCAGTTCCCTAAGAAGTATAATAGCAACACGTGTAATATCAGATTGCGAATTCCCCCTGTTCAATACAGCAATGACGCTAAATAAATTATCCATTACATTTATTTAAGTCATTTTAATTAAAAACTGATAATAAATCACATCAGCCTAATCAGTATGATATCAAAACGCATGAATTGTGAATAGTGAGTCCGTGTCGATACAAAATAACGTGCCCTCTGCGAACCATGAATACCGAAACCTAGCATTACAAAAAATGGCTGCCCAAGTAGTGTTACGATAAGATGAAACCCGCAACGTGAATAATAACACTACAAAGTCTTACTATCTGACTCCTTCCCCCCGCCACCTCCCCTTAAAACATTGGGTTACTCAACCACTGCATCAATGTCATCATTCATTTCAAATCGTTCTGTAATAAACTTCAAAAGAATGCCTTCACAGCAGTCACTTTTATTTCAATTAAATTTTATACCTGTATACTACTAATATCATGTCTGTAATAAAAAAAAATCCTTCTAGAAAACACAGGGAATTTGGTATTTCGAAAATAATAGCAACCCTGTAAAATACGTGTAGCCCGCATGCGGTAGAAAAGTAATATATTTCTACAGTATGTTTACCTACGAAGAATTCTGTTTGATCTCAAACTCGAGCATTCAGTGCAACGACATCACGAAACAATACAAATATATAAACGATATCGACGGTCATTTTTAAGAACTAGTTTGGACTTTATTAATCTTGCAAGAGCCATTTATTTTGAAATAAACATAGTAACAGCACTAAGTTTAGATTTCTCGGTAAATTTTCCATTTAGTTAACATTATTAGATTTGATTTAGTAAAATGTTTGTTTTCTTTCCTTTTACTTTACGTCGAGTTTGGTAATAAAAATAGTAAAAAAATGAAAATGTTATACAATTTAAAAAAAATAGTTTGATCCCATTCATGCAAATAGTATGGCTTTTATTGCCACCCCCTGCAAGGATAAATAAAAACAAATTGTCTAAAGCCGTTTCACCCGTCCTCTAAAACTCTTTATGAGGTTCACAAATAATTTTGTAGACATGCCCGCCATTATTTGCTGAGTTTTTTCAAACATCTGAGTGATGGCAATAACCGCAGACGTTTGTTGATATTGACGTCAGACACGCACCCGCGTTCTCGTTGAGCGTGAGCTCTGCGCTTGCGCCGTGTTAAGGTACACACACACACACCCACACACCCACACACACACAATATCCGCTGCACCGTGGACCACTCCCACTATACGCGCGGAACTCTAGCTAATGCTCTTAATCATGAATAGTTAGCAATATTATGCTAGATGTTATTGTATATTTATTATGTGAGGAACTTGAAAAACATGAAAAACATCCCTGCAAACTTCTACGTTTCTTGTTGAGCTTAAGGTGCGGCAGAAGGGAGCGCAAGTATTTTTACAGTTTTTATAGTGTTTTTTTTGTGAAAATCAAATCAAATATGTCTCCAGTAGCAACATAGAGTTTAGTTTTCTGCACATGATAATATCAACAGATCGTGAATATCTTTCAAGGGTGTCCTAGAATTTGTCAAAACTTTTTAAATAAATAGAAAAAGGTTTGACAAAATTCCAGGACACCCTTGTCAGATATTCAAGATCTGTTGATATTAGCAGGTGCAAAAAACTAAACTCTACGTTGTTACTGTAGAAATATTTTATTTATCTTGGCTAAAAAAATATAATGCTCTAAAAACTGTAAAATTACTCGTGCTCTCTTCTGCCGCACCTTAAGTTGACCACAAATTTTTAAGAGCTTTTTGCTTACTGGAATGAATAAAACACTATTCTCAGACCCCATACAAATATATAGATTCATAAAAATAGTTTAGAATTTGAAATGTTCTACTCTGAAAAGTAATAAACACATATTTTGGTTGAACACTAAGACCAAAATGCCCGAGAAATAAAAGGTAATTTATTTAGAAGCGAAGAATTTATCTTTGTGAATCAAATGGTGTAATTTAATTGGAAGGCCACAACACACATATTGGCATTTGTATTTTCTCCCTTCCTCATGTCTTCTCCTACTGCTTCAGCCAGGAACGTTATAAACCCACTCGATGTCTGGCGGCAATAATTTCGGCTAGACCATTCTAGCACCTTATATGAAAGGTGTCGAAACATTTATTTTTTGTGTGCATTGCCCCCTATTACTTGTTCGGTATATTTGTATGTTTATATACTAAAGTGTAAGAGATGAAGAAGGTAGAATTTAGAGGAAATGTACCCCTATTGGGATGAAGAGTAAAAGAGGAAAGCAATTTTGTTTAACCCACAGTGCACCAGACCGGAAATCGAAATCCGATTTCATTGTCAGCCGAAATCCAGTGTATTGCGAGTGTGATGTTTTGGCCTAGTTAGACCCTGCCACCACTGTCGCGTGTTAAACTTTCTTTCCTCCATTTGTACCACGCGAAAAGCCCGTGCGATACGATACTCTTGATTGGCAATTTTTCCCGCCCCTTTTATTTGTGAGAACATTTAACACTTCTGGTTCAATTACGCCTTGGATCGACTAACCTGAGATACCTCCCATTTTGGCTGGTAAATTTCCACAAGGAGGTTGAGGTTCGATCTGGTGTACTTAGGATGGATTTTCCTAAATGGTTTTACCGCTCTTCCTCTATATAAATTTGAATACATTTCATTTAAATTCTACCTACCCCAGCCCTGCCTCATCAGCTTGGTTAAATGTGGATAACATGGATAGATAGTAGGGCATGGTAAAAACACTTGTTCTGCATGCCTTTTGATCTCTTAAAAATTGGTTAGAGCTATTCTCTAACAAATTGACACTTTGTGTTTATTGCTGCATATTAACTTCAACTAGCTATGATATTTCTAGGATCACATTTAAAAGTATTAGAGATATTAGATAGATTTTGTAAAGAGAAAATATTTTAATAAAAACTGTAAATTTTTCCACTATCCCATAGTTTATAAGACTTGCCAAAAACAACTTATTCCTAATTGAGGGCTACAAAAAAATTTCGTTAAAAACGCGATATTTAAATATAGTTTAATTTTCTTAGGAATAACCTTTTCTGACAACTAGAAAATCTACTAGATTTACTTTTACGTATTCATACGCCAATACATGTGATATGCAGCTGTCACTCATGATATATATTTTCAATACGTCATAGAAAATAACACCGATCATTTAGTAAGATGTTATCAATATTGTCTTTTTTTTTTGTATTTTATAGAAAAAAACTTCCTATGAAAATTTGACTATACCACAGGACTTTCACTATACAAGTTCACATCAGAAAGTAAACATCTAAGCTAATGTGCTAGTACCGAATTTTCAACTTTACAAAACCCAAGTGACCCTGATTTTTATCACATTGACATCCATCATATGATTATGAAAGTAGGTTTATTCTTTAACGGCTGTAT
>CABFOV010005839.1:11005-39373 GCA_902141375.1 Timema poppense
GGGGTTGCATTATGAGCAAGTCTTTGTTCCATCTTACAGTACCATTTATATATATATATATGATGAGTTATTTCAAAATATGGTTCACGCCAAAATAAAGTCAAAATATTCCAAAAAGATTATTTTCCCCTGACAACTGTTACTGCCTGTTTAGTGACGTTTTCCCACCGCAACCCTAGGATAGGGATTGATGGCTAGCAATTTCGTAAAAGATGGTAGAAGGCATTGGGTTATTTTCTTTTGACTTTTATTTTAAAACGTGTATGAACTGTAAAAGGATATTTACAAAACTTGTACAAGTGTTAAGTATGAACACTATGAGCAAGTCTTTGTCCCATCTTACAGTACCATGAGTCTTGTCCCTGACCTTTTATGTCTTCTAGTTTTAGCCCTTACATAAGTCATAGTCCAATCCCTTTACCAACATGAGTAACCCTGAAAAACCACCAGAGGCTGTTCTCTCGTAACTCTCAATAAGTCTATCAAGACTATAACAAGACTACACCACGATTAGCCTGTAATAAGACTATGGGCTGTATGCAAGAACTTGACTTAGTGGATGCTTTTGTTGAAACTAGCTTGGGACCACACTAACGGTCCTCTAAGCATTCATTGTACGTTCTTGCATACTGCCCTATAACAAGACTACCCCACGATTAGACTCTAACAAGACTATCACTTGACTAGCCTCTAACAAGACTTTATCTAACAAGATTATCACATTACTATATAACTCGACTAGCCACCACATTATGTGACAATTTCTTGCTCACTTTACTAAACTACACATAGAGATAGACACTTCCGCGTTCTACTAAATCAATTTGAACTGTTGACTACACAACCCTATTATATTTTTAGTTTTATTAATAAAAAAAATTGTGAAAATGTGACAGTAGCTTAATTTCAACTAATTTTTATGCATATTTGCGTAGCAATGAGACCAAGTTTGATGAAAAAGTGCTTCAGATTTAAACTTCTGCTAACAAATACAATAATTTTTTGAAAGACTTAGAATAGACAATTTAAGATTTTGGGCCAGTTTCATAGTCAAATTTAGTACGCCTCAAGTGCGGCGCTACACTAAATACAAGACGACACCCACCTAAACTCGAATGGAATGGGCCGTTCTCGCATAGGAAACTGGCCCATTCCATTCTGGTTTAGGAAGGTGTCGTCTTCTACTTAGTGTAGCGCCGCACTTGAGGCGTAATAAATTTGACTATGAAACTGGCCCTTTGAGAGATAGCAAAGAGCTTTCCTATTTACCTTGAATTAAGAAGTTTCATAACTTTATTTCCCCTTTTTATTATTGATATGAGAAAGGGTGGTTGTAGATTAAGAGTGAAAGGGAGTGTAAGCTTGGATAGAATAGAGAAGTAGTCCTATAAAACAACGCATACCTTTTGAATTTTAAACCATGTGGCCTGTCAGCGATTGATAATTTCTCACAGACCGAGGGGGCCGTCTTAAAACCCACAGTAGTGTTAACATAGTCTAAGAAGTCGAGCCAGCCATTAATTTCAGGTGGGGTTTGGTGGGCACCTGCACCAATTACCAAACGCTAGAAAAAAATTATAAATATTAAACCCCTCTAGAAATTATCTGAAGTGCTTTTTATGGTAACACAGCTCTCTAATTTGTACTTGTATCTTAATGTTGATATTGTTTGAACCATTAATAAAGCCATATATGTTTTGTTCATAAGATTTCGGATAGGGGGGGGGGAAGAGTTTGAAATTCCCCTCCCGCTGACTACGACTTTGCGTCTTGCTCGCAATTGTATTAACGGTGAAGGGGACGTCAGAGTTTGAATCCCTGCCTGGTGTAATGAGTGTAGTTTTTCATAAATTTTTCCCAATCTACTTCCACATAAATACAGGTACATTTCCTTGAAATGTATCTTCCTCATCCACCCCACTAGCACAAATATGTGGATAAGCCTGAACAAATAGTAAGAAGTATTACATGAAAAACAACTTAGCAGCTCGTGATTGTAATAATATTGTGTTTAAGAAACAGACAATATAGGCCTAGATTTTTTAAATAAAATTACTCATTATAATAATGTGCCTTTACATTGACTAATTATTTTCGAAGTAAATATGTGATGGACCTGTGGTCCGGCTAGTCCCGGTCAGAGGGTATCGATTGCTTCAGCGACGTCGAATGCAGAATCCTCAACGAGATCCTTTTCAAGTTCCAGAAATATGTGAACAAGAAAGACTCCGCTAATCAAGAGAATCTGTGGACTGCGGGCTACACCAGTGACTACATAATTACAACAACCATGATTTAGATTAGTTGGTTGCACATGTGGAGGGAGCAGTTGCATGGGTGGTCATAAATGTATGATAAGTCTGCACTCTGCAATATTTACATTTTGTTGTTAATTTTTATGAAAAAAAAAGTGTATTTGATATTTGGTTGAAAATTGTTACTAACAACTTTGAATAATCAATATCCGAGTTAATAGGGCTTGCCAATCTTTCACACCCACACCTTAACTTGCTCAGCCCTAAAGACAAAAAAGAGTGTTTTTACCTCAAAGAGGAATACTCCTTCTTCAAGGTCGTGTAAATCATGAAAGCCAACATTCATTCCAACCCCTTTATTTTGTATTAGACTCACCCTACATATTAAATGCGTCATAACGTTTGCCTGCCGAAAGGAGATAACAAAGGATCATAGATTGGTTTGTTGCTAGGGTAAGCAGATCTTGAAAGTGTGAATTGTTCTCCACACTCAGTAGCAGTGATATGCATATCTTGTTTAAACTGGACCTATGAATTGTTCTCTACACTCAGTAGCAGTATTGTTCCAGGATTGTTGCCATGGTAATCAGATATTGTTTACTCTGTACCTGTGAATTACTCTCCACACTCAGTAGCCATGTTGATTACTTGATTGTTGTCATGGTAAGCAGTTCTTGTTTAAATTGTATGTGCAAGGCAATGGCCATGGGGGAGGAGGTGAGGCGTGTTCAAACGCCCTCCGAAAGTTGTCAAAATAATGCCTTATTTACAATTTAAACTAAACAATAAAACATAAGTATAGCCTAACACTACCATTATGGTGTTCAGGTACACTTTTTCAAAATAGTTTGTGATTTTGTTGATTAGTCAGACAAAAAGCTGTATAAAAATATACAAAATATTAACAAAGGAAAAAGAAATTAGCTATAATATTTACATGTTTAATATAATTTCACTATTCATGCTGGCTCACGACAATTATATTTTTGAAACTCACTCTATTTTGTCACTCTTTAGATTCGCTCAAAATACAAACTCGTTATATACATAATGTATACACACCCATGGCCACCCTTAGAGGTGTGGAAACAATGTGGCTGCACAGGGACCGAGCTTGCTTAGATGATAGAGGGAGGCATTTTGAGTGGGAAATTTTTAATTGCACGTTTGTATATTAAGGCAAGTTGACACGGTTCTAGTGGACTAATGCAAGTTTACTAGTATTAGCTTACTAGCATGATAGTTATGTTGACACACATTTTTCACTTGTATTAGTATAGCTTCTAAAAACATGGCTGAAAATGAAGTGGTGTTAACTGGTCTCTCTATTGGAGCTTTTTTTTCTATCAGTGCATCTCATTTCTCGTTCGGGTTATTTATACGCATATACTAATTATGCTTATGTGTTAGGAACTAAGAAGGGTGAATTTAGAATAAGAATAAGCAACCAGATCAATTACAATTTTTCTGTAAACGCAATTTATCATAATTAGTAGACCTATTTTTTTATATAGACAACACAAAAGTTTAGTTATTAGTATGTCTCCTATTTCTTAATTCCTTAACAGATTAAACTATATTTCAGTTGGTCCAAAATGTTGGTATACTAATAACAAAATATCCTGTTAAATCCTAAACATATAATATTCTTTAATAATAATAATACATTAATTTGTAGATTGGTTTAGATATAAACTATCTGGTTTTCTATGAGACAATAATATTATGTTGTGTATCTACTCAAGGTGCCAAAGCATTATTACAAAGTGTTAGAAGTGTATGGGCTGAATATTATTGATTAAAATCTATAAAGATTTGTTAAAGTGTCAAATACGAATAATGAAAAGCGTGCCGATGATTTCATGTAAAAACCACTGGCCATTTATACCTTACTTGCCGATAACACGAATATAATGTTGCCGGAACTAATCACGGTACTACAATGTTGTTTTATATGTTGTGATTGTGTGTAAAAAAATAATACACATGCTTCGTTGATTGGCAGGAAATAATGGTTCGATAAAATTATTTATAACATTTGTTTACCGATATTAAATAATATCTCCCACAAGGCACATTTGCAATATTTACGTAACATTTTATTTTGGATATTTCTTGAGAATATGTACACCTAATCTAACTTTACAATATCCTCTAGTAAGATATCCCTCGCATTCTTATCTTTATCAATCCGATTCTTAAAATCCCACAAATCCCATTCTTTTCGTAACATTGCACAAATAAGTTTCCCCCACACAACCAAATTTTTCAGCTACAACCATTTTGAATTGTTTACTTGCATTAATAAAGTTGGAAGGTGACCAACTTTTTTTCTTGCAAGTGGACTTGTTTGTTAGTAGCTTGTATGTTTGCTTACAGGGTGCAAGCTGTGCGCGTGATGCCACATTAATGTACTTGCATTAGTCAAATAATAACGTGTCTACGGGCCTTCAGGCTCTATAGGCGATCTTTAACAAATATTGTCAGAGTGTAAAAATAAATACAAACATAATAATATGATTTGATTTATTGAACGAGTGACATGAGTTCTCCATTTTGACCTCGCCAATTTGCATTTGTATGTTGCATTTGTCTCTCTGTGGTGTGCATGTCTCACGGGAACATATTAACGCATAACTGATTTAATTAAACCTATTCAAAATATTTAGGAATGCCATAATAAACATTTAAATGAAGTATGAGGAAAAAGGACTCAAGGAAGGCCAAGAAAGACATGGAAGGAGAAAGGCTGCCCGCAGGATTATTCTCTAGGGTAGGGCAAACCGGGGAGTCAGTTATATTATCTAACTCTCTGTTTGTTGGTTAGGGGCAGAGTTTGGGTACTAGTTAAGATCACTATTGGACATGATTAGCCTATGTTTAAAACTTATACAATCTTAAGATTCAGGTGCCCCTGGATAGGAAAAAGTAACATAAGGTTTGCAAGTGAGAGGAGAAGAATGGAAGCAATTAAAAGAGGCATAGTGGTGGAGAGATAGAGGAAGATGGAAGAATTTTACTAAACTGCTCTCACCACATGCTGTAAACATGTTGATGAGTATGATTATTTAAATTAAAAAGTATTCAGAATATAATTTAATTTACATTTTACATAATATTGTTTTTTTTGTTCACTATAACAATAGCCAACCATGTTTATTTTAATTATTGCAGGAGAGTGTTACAAACTTCCTTTACCATAAAGGTAAAAGTTTTTCGTTGATTGATTGCTATGGCCTTATATTCTAGGCTTCAGTATCGTGGGAACAAGCAAAGTAAGTTTTTATCTCTCAGATTACATTCATATCATTCAATCAATTACACATTTGATTTAATGAACCACCATTAACAATATCTTTAAAGTGATCAAATCATTTATAGCTAAAATTACAGATTTAATATGGGTCCTTTCGAGGATTCTCTGGGTGCTCCAATTCACTGAAAATATAAAATAGTTTATTAAATCTGTGAAGATAAGCTGTATTACGATAGTAAATCATTATTAATAAAATCTTAAAACAAAGGGAAGTAATTTTACCTCATTTCTGATTAAATATAATATATTACTAGTAACTTTTAATTAATGATTATTATTTAAAATAAACACATTTCCAATATACTATACATCTTCTAAGTTACAATACTATGTAGATTTATTTTAAAGAAACTTTATTTTCTCATGTTTAGTTAAATATTAGTAAAATTGTTGTGGTTGCAAGTTGCAGCTCACTTGCAATTTTTTTAAATATCTGATGCTATAAGACCTGTTGGCTGAGGTGAAATCATCAAATGTATCTCTCAAAAAACGCACTTGCAAATGGACAAAAGTCTATTCCGTTGATTGAAATTTTAAAATTCTATATCGCACTGCTAGAAATTACTTACAATAAAGTGTGACTAGAAAAACCTTGATGCATTCCATGTTATTCTAAACGTGAATAAGAATCGAGGAAGGTCAAAATATAATCTATTAGTAGCCCTATATTCAAGGTGACTGTTGGTAGGTAAAGAAAAAAAAGAGAATAGAAATAAAGTAGTGACTGCCAGAGATATATTTACTAGCATTGGAGGACCCAATCAATATTTGTGGAGAGATATTCGTAATTGTTAAATATATTACTACTCCGTCCTCTTCTTAGTGATTAAATATGCATTTAAAGTGGAAACTTTGATTTGAAATTCACAAAGTTTTAACTTAATCTCACCTCTTAGACTTTGATTCACGGGGCCCAACACCACGACCTTTCTCACCCCTGTCAAGAAAGTCCAACTCATAAACATCCTCTGGGCTCAGGACGAAGTCAAATACCTAGAAAATAAATTTATTTTATTGTAATAAAGTAAATGTTAAAGACAAAATATATATTTTTATTATGACTATATTAGTACTATAATTAATAAGATTTATCTTGTTAATTATTCTTACAAGTGGTTTCACAGCCTAAGACGTCCACCTTCAACGAAAAGGATTACCTGTGGCAGGGAGGTCGAGAATCAAATATCTCCATATATGTATATATTTTATTTCTTTGCGCAATTCTATAACTCAAGACCTTGTTAAAGAGATCTCAACCATTTTTTATGTCATCAAAAATCCTGTTGTATATATATAAAATATAATATAATATAACAGTGATAGTTGAGACATTGTGTGATTTATTTGCATATATAATAATGTAATATACTAGCGATAGTTGAGATATTTTATGATTTATATATATATATAGATACACAGTATGTCAGTATGTGACATTATAGAACATATTCATAGTATACAAATGATTTTAAACTTATTTACTAGATATGGCTCTAGATATATTTATAATATTTCAAAGGAAGAATATCCGAAATTCAAAAAAAAGTGCATTACAACTGTTAAAATTTATAACATAGATTTAAAACATAATCTACAACTCGCACTTGCCTTTACTTTAACATTTTAATATATTTTATTAAAATATATTGAATTATTATTTAAAAAATAGTAATAGTATTCCTAGTAGTAGAAGTGGAATTATATTTTACATTTTGGTTATTAATAATGTATTCAAAGTGGTAAGGATTGGGTATGTGGCTTAGAATAAATGCACCTTTGTTCATATGTAGATTGTAGAGTGTATGGAGAAATCACGGTGAAGCATCACATGTGGTAAATAAACCAGATTACAACCAACTGGGATTCAAACCACAACCTTTCCCTTCCCTGTAAGTCCAGTATATTGGGGGACTTAATTCTTTGTCATATTTCTATATTATTACTATAAACTGTAAATAGCAGAAAAATAAAAATAAAAGTAGGAAGTTTTAGTGGTTAGCTAAACAAAGCCATCTTAAAGGGTTTGAAGAAAGGCTTAGGAAAGTCCATGACATAGCGCCAAAATTTCCGTTAATCAATTCATCACATTTACTATCATCAAAAACATATTTTATAACAAACAGAAACCTGTGCTGCATTGCATACTCTAGTTTGTGAAACATAAGCTTACAATATCCAATTAATCATTCCAAGACTTACCTGAATATTCTGCTTCAAGCGTTCAGGGTTATTGCTTTTTGGGATGACCACGACACCTCTTTGGATGCTGTGTCTTATTAAAATCTGAGAGGGTGTTTTATTGTACTTCTTGGCCAGTTTCAGAACTACTGGATCTGTGAGGGGCATCTCAACTCTGTCGAAAAATATGACAGTAACAAATTACTACAACTGTTAAAACATGTATTGTTAAAACTATATAAAATACCTATTATGAAAATTTTATTTTTAAAATTTCACCACCTTTATTACCACTTTGGTCTACTGATGAGGATAAAGGCGAGGAATATATAATTTAGAGAAAATTTACCCTTATCCACTTATAAGAGTAGTGGGAAAACACAATCTCAGAGCTCCCAGCTGGGATTCGAACCTCAGTATTCTTGTTACTTGAAAAATAAGCTATGTGGACATGACCATTTGTCCACGTAACACTGTCAGTCAGTTTGGTATTACTGTTTTAAATGTGTACAGAATAAAGAAAATTAATGAAGTCCTAAACAGATCATGAATATTTTTCAAGACCGAGATTAAAGATTTATTTACAAGCCTTAATCGTAGTTGTTAAACATAATTCCTTTATATTCTGAAAATTGAAAAATGACACCTGGACACGGGAATCAAACCCATGACCTTTGACATGGTACGTTAATGCTCTAACCAATGAGCTATCCAGAATTCGTCCCGTGCCCAGGGTCATTCTTCACTCATATTTTAATATTGAGTCTATGATGGACGTGCGGAAATCGTCGGCTACAATTGTTTATTTTTATTAAGATCACGAGCTATCAGATAACGCAGCCACCCTCGACTCCGTAGTTGGCTTATTGTTGCCACCTGTACAATTATTATAATTATAAGTGATTGAATCTTATCATTCGTTTGATTAAAGTTTTCTATATAGTACATATTGATTAAAAGCATGATCATAATATTTCATTTTCCCTGATTTAAAAAAAATCAAGTATTTTTAGGGAAGCAACTTTATAAAGTGTTTATGAAACATTTCACTGAGCTTTAAAAACAGTATAAAGGTAAAATTAAAGAACCCTTGTAACTAATAACAAATATAGCTACTATTTTTCTCATATAGTAGATTTATATAACTTACTTTGACGGATCTCCTTTGTGCATTTTGATGCGCATCCCTGGCGCTCCTAGTGGGGAATATGCGCATATAGTGACATCCAGAGCCTTACAGAAGGCTACAAGCTCCTTTCGCTGAAAGAACAAATTAAGTTCCACTTGGTTGTTAACGGGCTTGATACGGGCGTTCTCCCAAACACGTTTCACCTGACGGGCGTTGAAGTTGGACATACCGATAGATCGGGTTCTACCAGCGTCGACCTGGGCTTCCATGGCCTGTGGAAGAAGTAACGTCATTATGTTACAGTGGTACACCTTGCCATTTATATAGGGGCTGTAGGAGGTGGTTACAGTCAATACTCCAACGATAGTAGAACTCTAGGGGCAAGGGGGATGGAAAGGATAGGGAGCACAGCCCCCTTATGGTTGGAGGGAAAGAGAATTTAGGAATATCAAAATTATCTATAAGCTATTTAATTAATTTATGGCAACCCTAAGGAGTAATTTGCTTACAACCTTATAATATATTATTGATGTACACTAACTATTTTCACATTTTGAAGGCACATAACCATACTACTGGTCTTAAAATGTATTCCATAGATTTAGCACATCTTGAGAGCCTTATCTCTCAAAGTTCACCTTCAAACTAATTAAGATTTTACTAAAAAAAAATAGCATTTAGGAGTGAATGTTAAATGCCTTAATAGAACACCTTCTATTTCCCGGTTGCGCCACTATTTTATTAGTACTGACTACATATCTCATGCTCTTACATTCGCTTAAGGAAGTACACATTGATAAAGTAAGTAAAGTTTAATGTAGTAGTAATCTGTTTACTACCCGTGCAATACCAGGCCCTTGCAAATAGTTCAAATGATTTATAAATACCAAGCAGATGACAGACAGATAAACTCTTTGTTTTAATAATGTAAAAGATGTTTTTACATGTTTAAACTATCTTACAAATTAAAAAGTATTAAGGGTTTATGTAATGCAAAGTATGTTAGCACAAATATCTGAAGTAATATTTTAATGACTTACTTCATTTTTACCAATAATTAATTCTAGGCTTAAAATCATAAATTCTGACAAAATAAATGAGCAAAATAACGAGATTTATCACTATAGCATATTATTTATAATTTTATAATATTGTTTCAAATATACAAAAATAATTTTGCACTTTTTTAGAAATAGTATATTTAATATTGGTAATTTTTCCAGTATTCACTAAATTCGATCAAATGAAACAATAATTAGAGTTTTAAGAAATGGATCCTAATTGTTGCACCAGAAACACAGAGAATGTTAAAATTGATCTTAATTTAAACACAATGATTAATATTAATGATTTTGTCCAAATATAATTCTGATCAACAAATTAATTTTAAATTATAAAAATTTATTCATACGAATATGAATCCATATTTTTAATAAATATTTATATAATTAAAGATCTTAAATATAGCTTTTGAATTTACCTTCCATATACTAAGATGATCAGTGTTAGGATCCGTGATACGATTTCCATCTTTGTCGAGTTTGGTGAAATTACCAATTGGTTGGTGAATGAGATATAGATCAACATAAGTCATCTGTAGATTCTCCAGGGATAGTTTCAAGTACTTCTCCACATCCTCAGCTCTGTTACCAAATGAGGGAAGCTGATGATAACAGGAAAGCCAACATTATGTAGAACCAACAGGAAACTATGTTCTCAAGTACTCAGAGATAAACAGCCTGACGTTTGTCATAAGAGATTACAGTTTAGGGCAGGATATCCAATCCAGAAAGTCTGCTAACTTGTTTTATAACATTTTAAATAATAATTTTATGAAAACAAATATGTATGAATTCTATCTTATATTTCATAAACAGGAAATACATACTACTCTAATGTCCTCAGCATATACTATAATTAGAAGGGTAAGCTAGAAATAGATTGGTAAAACAAATAACATTTGTATTTCCCAATTTAATATATTTAAATTAAACATTTTCAAGACTACATTGTTAACAATAATAGTAATTAAACTTACTTTTGTCACAATGAAAAGTTCTTCACGTTTTATCTTGCCCGAATCGAACCATCTTTTCAAAGACTTCCCAATAGCTTCTTCTGTTTTGTACACATAAGCTGTATCTATGTGTCTAAATCCTGCTTCTAAGGCTGTGTCAATTGTTGTATCCATGTCATCTATGCCAGCCTTCATAGAATAAAACAACACATTAATAACACTTAATGATGGTTTTCCAATTAAGCCATGAAGATGTTGGGCTTATAAGATTTACTGTACACATTCTAATAGTTAGTTTCACAAGCGTGTAAAGCTAATTTTTCTAGGGGAGGATCCACCATTAAAAGTTTCTACACGTGTGTGTGGAGAGAGGAACCCCCGCTCCCATCAAATCCCAGAGGGTTCCGGAACCCTTTTTTCTCTGCCTTTGGATAATTTTTTAAAAAATTACAATCGTACCTCACTTATATGATAGAAATTGTATCGGGTGTGATCCAGATTATCGAAAATCCTTATAATTCAGAAATTACGAGTATAAGAAAAATGTATCAAAGAATAGCGTACATATTATTACAATCCACAGTTTATTTTCACAGTAACAAATTATAAAACTCTTGAAACATGTTACAACCTTTATTCACTAATTAAGTAATGAGTAAGTTTTTGTTTAGTAATACATCGCCCGCTTCGGTAGATGCATGGCTTCGCTTCGGTAGATGCATGGCTTAGGGAGCTACTCTCGTGGTAGACTAGAATGCCGATGATGACGAGATTGAGGTTTAAATCTTGGTTGGGCTTACTGAGAATTTTTTTCCAAATTTTTTTTCCCCTTTCCCTTGATGCCTAAGGGGGTACACTTCCTATAAATATAACCTTTATTATCCTTAAAATAATTAGCATAATTGGTTTATAAGCATATTTCTCGAAGGGTAGTAAGACACGGTGTATAAAAAAATGCATCAATTATTTTTCGCATAAAAATTTGTTTCAGAAAAATTAATTCATACGAAATTTCAATCTGAATAAACTGGAAATCCCAATCAATGAGGGTGGATAAACGAGGCTCCTCTGTAGTAATAAAAAAAAATAGAATTTTCACAGAAAACAACACTAACTTACTATGATACTATGTGCAATAATGGAACCATACTTAAATTAGTGATTATGTTTGAATCACACCACTGTAGAATTTTTTAATCTATTATGATCTAATCTTGAAAATAATTGTATATAATTGCTTTTTTATCTTGATTTGCTTGGAATGTACAATGTATTTGTGCCATTGCCAGTATAAAGCCACAAGTGAGTCGTGGGTGGCTGTGATATAAATTATAGCCCTTAGTTTCCAATTATATTCAATACATACCTAACAGAATTTGCCTTAAAACACGAGTTATAAACAACCCTGAGGACAGGTCAATCCACTGGATAGATAAGAATTGAGTATTGTTGCGTTAATCTGTAGGTCCCGGGTTCGAGTCCCGTATTCAAGTGTCTTTTTTCAATTTATTCGATCACAATTTTGTAAAGTTAATATTTCAAATATTATTGTGTATCAGTTTACAGAAATATCTCTATAATAAATTATTAATATCATCACATTATTGTACTTACTGTTCCAAACCCTACTATAGGCATTTTTATACCATTATAAAACACAACTTCTTTACCCGGAATGTGCCATGTTAGTCTGTGAAGTAACCTATGCAAAAGATGGCAAATAAATGACAAGCATCTTGGCAGTGAAATGTTGTTATATATGATCTAATTCTATTGTTAGGATTGTATGTAAGATCAGATAAATATTATGAGCATTGTTTTGTATGATTATCTTATCTACATGACGTAGTTAAGTATATATAGAATAATGGAAATACTTAAAGATTTTTTCTTGTGATACTTCAAAATATATTTGTATATTTTGTGGTAGTTAATATAACTATAAATTCTCAGGAACAGGAGGGTGAATATTAATTTCAATTTTAAAAAAATCTCCGGCATTCGCATTGTGACAACAAATCTCCAGTACACCCCAAAAAGTTCCAGGATGTTATATAACACCAGTGGTGACATGTGGGTTGATGTCGAGGTAGGTCAGAACTAAAGAAACTGTAGCTCTAGTGCTAAACTGTTTCTTCCTCGTCGTTCTCAGTTTAACTAACCACACACAATAATGTCATAGATGAATGTGTATTAGCTTTAAATGGAAACTTTAATATTAAATGTATTCTAATACAGTCTCGACAAGCCTGGTGTATTCTAGAAACAACCCACGAGTTTCCGCTGTAACATTTAAATGTATTAATATTATTACTAGGTGTTCTGTCTTATGACAAGACCATTCCTTTTGTCAGTGAACTTAGAACGCCAATACGCTCTGTCCTCTGACATCTCCTCCTTCCCCTCCCAGAATTTTCTTCTTTCTTTCAATCTATTCAATATTTGAATCCTTCTTATTCCTAAGCTTATATTTCCCTCAACAATTCCTCTTGTGGCGTCGTGCAGAAGACCGTTATTCATAAGGATATGACAGATCCAGTTTACTTTGTACCAAATAATCACATTTATTTATTATGACTCCCATAATTGTATTTAGGTTTTTCTGAGAAAGACTTACTAGGACATAATTTCTTGATAGTTAATGATTATTTTTTAATTATAATTACACTATACGATGAAATATGTATGATTGTGTTCTATTTATTATATTGTAATTTTGTCCCTCTGCGTTCTTATAATAAAAATTAAATTTACAAACAGATAATTTAGGGCTGACAAACTTTAGACTATAGTAAAAGTTTTATGATAGTTGCTCAGTAATGATATATTAAATGCATTTTTATTATACCTAAGACTACTATTATAATGATACTGTTCTGTCTGTGCCCCTCTATTTGTTCAAAAAGTCATGGATAAAATAAATTTTTCTTTAAAAAATATTACGTAAATTTTTCTTTTAATACTTCATCCAAGAATGACCAGGCGTTTTCATAAATACATTCAATATAATACGTTTTAAATCTTTCTTTCTTTTAAAAAAAACCTGCTTCGTTCTATTTGAAAATCTGATGATGAGTTGGCTGCCTTTTACCTGATGGGAAGTTAGCCTTCACAACATCAGGTTGCCAGGAGTTATATTAGTTTTAACACATGATAATAAGGGGTCCAAGAAGCAAGGGGTAGGTCATATATTAGGGGTTGGAGCTGCTTGTGCGCACACAGAACATAATAATATCACCAAAAAAAATAGAAATATCAGACAGTAAATAGTAATAGCACAGAAAATTAGTAATATCACACGGTAAATAGTAATATCACAGAAAAATACTAAATCTCTATCTCAAACTGTTGCAAGCTCTAGCAATAGCTATAGCTCTCCGCGTCATTACGTTAAACAAATAACAAATGTATCATTTTATTGTCAATTTTATAATAGTGAAGGTGTAATCAACTAAATAAATTTGTACAAACATTAATTTTTACTGATTTCAACAGAATTACATATAATCAGATCATCATATAGCTGTGTGATGGCAAGTGCGCAGTAAGGCGTGCACTGATTATCATCATACATTGGTGTCACTATAATATGAAAATAATTATTCCTCGACCGTGTCAGTTTTGAATAGGTAGGTATGTGACAAAATGCACTAAGCTGTTACAACCAGTGGTGTAGTAAAGCCACTCCTTGTAAACATATGGGGGCCCTCTATCTACTGATAATAATCACAATTAAACTCGAGACAATACCATGTTAAACTAAACAAATGGTTATTGTCTAAAACTGTGCAATAATATGGATCATCAGTCATCACCAATATATAAACTTGGTGTTAAAGACTATTACTAGAGATGTTACATGAAGTATGGCCAAAGTACGCAGAATTTGTTAAGACTGTATCTGTTAAATATTCTTATCCTACATCTCCATTTAACAAATCACACACAAAGTATGCTCATCGTCAGCATACATGGGTAATATCTTTTTTTATATATACCTGGCTATTGGTTGTTTTTCTAATTTAATAAGAAAAATTCACAGGTAGGGTATACCAGTTGGAAAAAAAATTATCCGAAATGATCTAACAGTTTATTTATTGTCACATATAAAAATAAAGACGGCAAATACATGTATATGAAAATATACTTTATGTTATCAGCTCCTTAAAAATATTCATCACAAGTTAACCAACTCATTATTATGTAGCTGAACTCAAATGATCCTAAAAAAAACAATATACAAGGAAATCTTTCAAGTAAAACAAGAAAATAACAAATTTCCACTAACATGACACCAAGATTAAATTTTACAAAAACATATTAACCCAGGGTGGATCCAATAGTGTTGATTTTAATTATTACTATATGCTCAATGTATAGTCAGTGTCCCAAGCAAATACATTTTAACCTATCAGGGAACTAGCCTATCATATCACTAAATCAAGTTCCTAACATTAAAGCAATGTTATTCTCTTGTTTCTGTTAACACACTTTCGATTCATATTGTAATACTGACATAATACTCGTTGAAAAATTAACAGTTTCATGTCTGGTCGTGTAGTGTATCCCATTGTTATTTATTTGTTGGACATAGATTATTAATAGGAAACATTTTTGCTGACCCTCAAAATCAGGGAGGTGAATTTCAATTAGAGACTCTAAGTAGATCAAATATTTACTCAAATGAAAGCGTGAAACGGTTCCTTAATTGAATATTTATTTAAAAACAAAAATGTGTGTGTATATTTTTTCGTAAATTTCTCTGTTCCTCCCAATTTTCAATGAAAAGAAAAATTATTTGATTCTCATTATTGTGAGCCCAACGTACAGGCGTGCCTGCGAAAATGCCGGCTCACCGAGTAAATAGCCCAAGTTGTTGATGAACTGTCTCTGTTGTTTATTGATGTTAATAATAAATGCTGGTATGATGATAAACTGTCATATCCCGAGTGTAAAGAGGTGGTCTGTGTCAGTTTGTAATAACTATATTCGAAGTAAAAACACTGTGTCACCCTTGTGGGTGACAGTTAGTATTTCTGCTTTAGTGAAATTTGTTTTTTATGTTTGTATTCCCTCAACACTTTATATTCCAACAGTTTGGTGTCTTTGATAGTCAATTAATAGCCATGAATAGCTCCAGTTCTATATAAAAAAAATCTGCATTAAAAATAGAACAGTACAATACAAGTATTGAGTATTAATAATTTAACACTCTTTCTGGATAAATTATATAACCCCCATGAGGGGGACAATGTCCCACAAAGTTTGGTTTCTGTTCCCACTATCTAGCCTAAACAGAATTGCCGACACGTCGCGGGAAGAGTGCCGAAGACTGCACGTTCCCCCTACCAATAATAAAAAAATTCCCAAACCAATAAACTCCTACCCAAAAACCTCCTTCCTCGGGCAAAATTCAATGGAGTGGCATGTTCGAGCGGATATGAAAAGAGGCTCAAACTTGGAGAGGGAAATCACAGCACTTTACTTAGCAATGTAGGTCAATAATAACGGTAATTCTAGCAAACAAGATGTGAGTTATGGGCAAAAATTCATCACAATATACACTCTCTCCAGATTGGGATCAAAGGTCAGTTTTCCACTAAAGGACCCGTCTTCTACTTTCTGCGGCTTGCTTTTAAGAGAATTTTTCATCTTTTAATGTATTTTTAACAGGGAGATAAGCCGACTTTTTTTCGTCTCAATCGATAAGAATTTCGTTAGAGAAACAGTAGGGATCATGGACTCGGCAATTAACACATTCGCTGTAAAATGTTTTCTTGATCTCTGAAGACTCTTCGAACTATTTTAACTAAGAAAGTATATATTCCCATTGTTCCTTTTAAAACTCAATTGTCTAAATGTTTTTATGCCTTTCTACTTCACAGAACAGTTTAATTAAGTCAAGTTATATTTAAATTTATGTTATGCTACAAATATTTACCGTAGATAATTTGGTAAACAATGAATGATTGGATAACTAACAACACACACAGATTTGAGTTTTAATTGAAATAACTGATTTATTGATGATTAAATTTAACATTTTGTAAAAATAATTTCAATATTTATATTTTATTACAACGATTTAAGGTTTAAATTGAATTTAAGATACTTTGAGGTACTTCAGCTATAAATATATATTAATTTTCAAGATTTTCAAATTATTCTTGGATTTATTAAATTTAAAATTAATCTAATTTTACCTAAACTCAAATATAAAGTTGATTATTCAACCAAAACCATTTATAATTTGGTTCAAATATTTATGTGAAAATAATATTTTAAGGACAGAACAACAACAAGTGCTACAATTTTTCAGTGAAATAAAGAAAATAAGTAAGGAAGATAAAAATGAACATTAAACAGGAAATTCTTGCTTTCCGTTTATTCATTAGGAGACTGAACATTAAACATAATCAATTGTGACAACGGATAAATAATATATCATAACTTTTGTATTGTTATACAAGTAAATTGTAATCAATGTTTACACACATGTACAATTTATGTAACTTACACTCAACAAATTTATATATGTTTAATTTTAAGAATGATCAAATGTTAAATATGACGTAATTCTTGCACATTATAGGATTTGCTTCTATCAAAATTCATTAAATTCTTTTAAGATATAAGCAAATGAGGGGTATTGTAATGCTATTGGTTTGGATCGCTCTAAAATATGTAAAAACTCATCGATGAAGGTAATTTTTCTTTAAAGTAACATATGTAGAGTATCCTTTTATGATTAATCGATGAAGAAACACTTGCTTTTCAGAAATAATGTGAAAAGGATTACACCACTAAAATATATTTTTTATATAATTTTTTTTATCAAAAGAACTACGCAGTATTTGGCCAAATATGCAAATTCCCTACACCAATAAGACGGTAGCCTTCACAACACCTGTCGCCAGGAGACTTTCTATTAGTTAGTTTTTACACTGTTGACGAAGGGACCAAGAGGCAAGGGTATGTCATATATAAGCCACTTGGGCGTATGTTTAAGGCACAAGCAACGCAATCAGGGACGCACAAATGCACTAGCACTGGCTCTCGCAATCGCAGTTTAACACAGAATACATTAATGTACGTTAATATCAAAAGTGTGTATTGATATCAACTATTTATTTGGAGTACGTATCAGTAATCAACACGTCATTTAAATAAACCATGTGTGAATAAACAGTCATCAATAGTTCTCTTTCTTTCATTTGATTAAATATACCGATTTAATTAGTGCTCGACCACGGGGCAATTAACAGCTAGTTAAACGGTATCTATTCCGTACAGTGATGATGGCACTCGACCATGGAGCTATAGACAACCGAAATATCATCGCAGCAATATTATATCATGAAAAAATCTGTAGTGTTACAATTTTGAGATTAAATGGCGGACCTAGAGCTTGACGTGGAATCCAAACCACGGTGGAGGCCTGGCATTTCCCATATTTACAAGTTGTGATTAGTACACGTCTTGTCAGATATGAAGGATGGGTTTGGCAATCAGATAAATCTGTGCCGGGACCGAGGATTGAACCCCTGACCCCCAACACAGAAGTCTGATGCCTTACTCCTAGACCATCAGGTCACTCTTTAAGATATTTGAGAGCTAGCATTGAGCCTTCCTATTTACCTTGTAATAATAATTTTCATAACTTTATCTCCCCTATTTCTTATTGACATGGCAAAGGATGGTTGTATAAAGGATAATGAGGGATACGGAGCCTACCACCATTTCTTCCATTACCCCCACCCTTTAACGGGCTAAGTTTGAAAGTCAAAAGCGAGTGTTTGGTCCTCGAAGAGGAATACTCCTTCAAGGCCGTGTAACTCATGAAAGCCAACTTCCATTCTATCCCCCTTGTACTCACCCTACATATATAAATGTGTCATAACGTTTGCCGACGGGAGATGACAAAGGATCACAAAGGATCGTGGATTTGTTTGTTGCTAGGGTAAGCAACTCTTGTTAAAACTGAACGTGTGAATTGCTCTCTACACTCCATATTAAAGTCGCATCTTGAATGGTCGTTATGGTAAACAGATCTTGTTTATATTTTGGTGTGGATTCAAGACTATAGTCATGGAGGAGGAGGTGGTGGAGGGGGGATATTAAAAGCTTCTTCCCGTCTGAAAGTTGTCAAAATACTGCCTTATTTACCATTCAAACAAACCAAATAGCACCACTACTTTAATATTTATGTACATTTTTTGAAAATAGTTTTTACTCAGACAACAAAGAGCTGCATATACTACTTGACAAAATATTAACAAAGTAAATGGGAAGTAGCTATTAGATTGGCATGTATAATATAATTTCATTGTTCATTCTGACTCACGACAATTATAATTTTGAAAAATACTATATTTTATCGTTCTTAAGATTCTCTTAAAATACATCCTTTTAGTACCTTCGCGTGTAAAGTCAGCGGCTGGGCAGTCTTGAAAGAAGCGCCCCCCAAACATTCCCTGCCACTCATACCATCTCGCATGTACACCATAATTCTAAGGGTTTGTGTTATGGAGTAAATAAAAAGTAGTGCATCCTTTATTGTAAAGACTGACACCAATCAAAAAACAATTTTTACAGCATCTAAATATTATGCTTCGCACTTTTTGATGATGTTTTTAGCTCAAATAGTCATCATTAATTGATAGCACATACCTGTAACCTGACACCATGGCTGATAGGCCCAACCCAGGGTGCATATTAACCTTTTTATTTTTGAATAACAGGGCTAAGTAAATAAATTTGAGTATAAATATGGTATTTTATTCACACAATTCGAAAAATCAAAACGAACACATCATAAATTGTTGTTGTAGTTGTGAAATGTTCAGAATTTGACTATTCACTTTGAGAAATCATAATTAACACAATCAAAATATTAATTGATTTGTAGTCTAAATCTCTGTCTATTCACTGTGTCAGCAGATTTATTAGAAGAAAGTGGAAAGAAGGAAAAGGTTCATCACGCGGCCTGTGACTCACTGGTTGTGAACTGAACGATTTCATGTCGTAGCGGTGACACTGGCTTACAGTGATTGCTCTTTTCACTTTACCAATTTAACTACACTGATGGTTAATAACACAACACATTATACAATTTTATTTTCAATGTTTATAAGACTCATTTTAAAAATTTAGCAACATAATCCATTGGAATATGATCTAATGCCCTTTTATATATTCAATCTTTACATTTTATAAACGATTTACTAACACAAATGGGTATGAACGGAGCCCCCTTGTCAGCGGTACCCAGTGTGATCACTCCGCTCGCAGCCCTTCCCCCTTCCGGCGGCCATGCATCCTTTTTATATACATTATGTATACACACCCAAGGCCACCCTTAGAGATGTGGAAACAATGCGCCTGCACAGGGCCACGAGCTTGCTTAGGTGACTGGGGGGGCGGGGGAGGGGGGTAGGGCATTTGGGCCGGGAAATTTTTAATTGTGTCGATCGTATACTAGGCTCTCTGTATAGAAGATCTATCAAATATTGCCAGAGTGTAAAAATAAATAAAAACATAAAAATATTATTTGATTTATTGAATGAGTGACATGAGTTTTCCATTTTGACTACGCCAATTTGCATTTATCTGTTGTGTATATGTCCCAATAGAACATATTAACACATACATTGATTTAATTCAACCTTGGCAAAGTTTTTCTTTGAAAGATTATATTTTTATCTGAATTTTAATTTTTCAATTTGTCCTATATTTTGGGCTTTTCAGATTTTTAACATAAATATTTAAAAATGCCATAATAAACATTTAAATGAAGGCTGAGGAAAAGGCCTCAATGAAGACTAAAAAGACATGGGAGCGGCAAGGGTGCCCGCAGGATTATTCTCAAGGGTAGGACAAACTGGGGAGTCAGTGGGGTTATCCATAAACCACAGGATGTGAGGGGGACTGCGGGCCCACCCCTGGGAAAATTTATTAAATTAAAACCTCAAAGGACGCTTTTTAAGGCAATCTATGTCTCCTGAAAATAATATACATCAGATTTTTTTTTATTTATCCAAATTCTTTGGTGAACACTTGACCTTGACGATTTTAATGGTGAATGCTGTTGGAACTGCTCACGCATGCGCCAAACTATCAACCCTAAAGCCAACAGGTGGCCTGGTGGCGGACGCTAGCAATTAGTGTATTAGTCATATTCGTTAACTCTCTGTTTGTTGACTGGGGGCATTGTTTGAGCGCTATGTCAAGATTTAAAATGAGAGGAGAAGAGGGGAAGCGATTAAAGGAGGAATAATGGTGGAAAAATAGAGGAAGATAGAGGCATTTTACTAAACTGACCCCACCACAGGCTGTAAACAGTGTTGATGGTGATGATAATTATGATGATAATTATGATGATAAATTAAAAGTATTAATATAATAATTTAATTTACACTTTAGATAATCTTGTTCAACAAACTTTATTTTATTTATTTCAGGATTGTGTTGCAAACTTCCTTTACCAGAAAGATAACAGTTTTTCCTTGATTGAATGCTATGGCCCTATCTTCTAAGCTTCAGCTTCGTGTGCACAAGCAAGGTAAGTTCTTTATCTTTCAGATTACATTTATATCATACAATCAATTACACATTTTATTTAATGAACCACCATTAACAATATCTTTAAAGTGATCAAAATATTTATAGATAAAATTACAGATTTAATATGGGTCCTTTTGAGGATTCTCTGGGTGCCCCAAAACTCTGAAAATTTAAAATAATTTATTAAATCTGTGAACATAAGCTATATTATTAGAACAAATCATTATTAATAAAATCTTTAAACAAAGGGAAGTAATTTTACATGATTGTTGATTAAATATAATATATTACAAGTAACTTTTAATTATTATTTATTATTTAAAATAAACACAATCCCCATATACTGTACATCTTCTAAGTTACAATACTTTGTAGATTTATTTTAAAGAAACTCTATTTTCTCATGTTTAGTTAAATATTAGGAAAATTGTTTTGGTTGCAAGTTTTTTTAAATATCTGATGCTATAAGGCCTGGAGGTTGAGGTGAAATAATCAAATTTAACTCTCAAAGAACACACTTGCAAATGGACAAAAGCGTATTCCGTTAATTGAAATTTTAAAATTCTATATTGCACTTCTAGAAATTACTTACTATAAAGTGTGACTAGAAAAACCTTGATGCATTCCAGGTTATTCTAAGCATGAATAATAATCAAGGGAGGTTAAAATATAGATTATTAGTAGCCCCTTTATTCAAGGTGACTGTTGGTTGGTTAAGGGAAATAAGAAAATAGAAATAAAGTAGTGACTGCCAAAGATATATTTACTAGCATTGGAAGACACAATCAATATTTGTGAAGAGTTATTCGTAATAGATTAAATATTAATACTCTCTCCTCTTCTTGGTGTTTAAATATGCATTTAAAGTGGAAACTTTGATTTGAAATTCACTCAAGTGTTTTAACTTAATCTCACCCCTTAGACATTCCTCCAAAAGGCGGAACACCCCGACCTTTTACACCCCTGTCAAGAAAGTCCAACTCGTAAACATCTTCTGGGCTCAAGGTGAAGTCAAATACCTACAAAATAAATATATTTTATTGTAATTAGGTAAATGTTTAAGACAAATTATATATTTTTATATTTACTATGACTATAGTAGTACTATAATTAAAAGGATGTATCTTATAAATTATTCATAGAAGGTGTTTCACAGGCTAAGGCGTGAGTCTTACAAAATAAAGGATTACCTGTAGCAGGGAGGTCGAGAATCAAATCTCTCTCTATATGCATATAATTTATTTCTTTGCGCAATTCTATAACTTAAGACCTTGTTTAAGAGATTGAATTATTATCTTAAAAAATAGTAATATTATTGGTAGTAGTAGGAGTAGAATTATTACATTTTACATTTTGGTTATTAATAATTTATTCAAAGTGGTAGGGATTGGGTAGGTAGCTTAGAATAGTTGCACCTTTGTTAACATGTAGATTGTAGAGTGTATGGAGAAACCATTGTGAAGCATCATATGTGGTAAAAAAAAAATCACATTAAAACCAAATGGGATTCAAACCTTAACCTTTCTCTTCCCTGTAAGTCCAGTATATTGGGAGACTTAATTCTTTGTCATATTTATATATTGCCACTATAAACTGTAAATTACAGAAAAATAAAGATAAACGTAGAATATCTGGTGGTTAGATAAACAAAACCATCAAAGAGGGTTTAAAGAAAGGCTTATGAAATGCCGTGACATAGCGCCAAAATTTCCGTTAATCTATTCATCACACTTACCATAATCAAAAACATATTTTATAACAAACAGAACTCTGTGCTGCGTTGCATACTCTAGTTTGTGAAACATAAGCTTACAATATCCAATTATTCAGTTTAAGACTTACCTGAATATTCTCCTTCAAGCGTTCAGGGTTATTGCTTTTTGGGATGACCACGACACCTCTTTGGATGCTGTGTCTTATTAAAATCTGAGAGGGTGTTTTATTGTACTTCTTGGCCAGTTTCAGAACTACTGGATCTGTGAGGGGCATCTCAACTCTGTCGAAAAATATGACAGTAACAAATTACTACAACTGTTAAAACATGTATTGTTAAAACTATATAAAATACCTATTATGAAAATTTTATTTTTAAAATTTCACCACCTTTATTACCACTTTGGTCTACTGATGAGGATAAAGGCGAGGAATATATAATTAAGAGAAAATTTGCCCTAATCCACTCATAAGAAGAGTAGGAAAGCACAATTTGAAAACTCTCAGCTGGGATGAACCTCAGTATTCTTGTCACTTGAAAAATAAACTATTTGAACATGACCATTTGTCCACGTAACACTGTCAGTCAGTTTGGAATTACTGTTTTAAATGTGTACAAAATAAAGATTAGTAATGGAGTCTTAAACAGAACATAAACATTTTTCAAGAACTGAGATTAAAAGTTTATTTACAAGCCTTAATCGTAGTTGTTAAACATCATTCCTTAGGTTAAAGTTTTCTATATAGTACATATTGATTAAAAGCCTAATAAAAATATTTCATTTTCCTTGCATTAAAAAATCAAGTATTTTTAGGAAAGCAATTTCATAAAGTTTTTATGAACCATATCACTGACCTTTCAAAACAGTAACAAGGGAAAATTAAAGGCCCCTTGTTATTTATAATAAATATAGCTATTATTATTCTCGTAACGTAGATTTATATAACTTACTTTGACGGATCTCCTTTGTGCATTTTGATGCGCATCCCTGGCGATCCTAGTGGGGAATATGCGCATATTGTGACATCCAGAGCCTTACAGAAGGCTACAAGCTCCTTTTGCTGAAAGAACAAATTAAGTTCCACCTGGTTGTTAGCGGGCTTAATACGCGCGTTCTCCCAAACACGTTTCACCTGACGGGCGTTGAAGTTGGACAAACCGATAGATCGGGCCCTACCAGCGTCGACCTGAGCCTCCATGGCCTGTGGAAGAAGTTACGTCATTATGTTACAGTGGTACACCTTGCCATTTATATAGGGGCTGTGGGAGGTGCTTACAGTCAATACTCCAACGATAGTAGAACTCTGGGAGCAAGGGGGATGGGAAGAATAGGGAGCACAGCCCCCTTATGGTTGGAGGAAAAGAGAATTTAAGAATATCAAATTTATCTATAAGCTATTTAATTGTTTTATGGAAACTCTAAGTAGCGAGAGCGATTTGCTTACGGCCTTATTCACATTTTGAAGGCACATAACCATAATGCTGGTCTTAAAATGTATTCCTTAGATTTAGCACATCTTAAGTGCTTTATCTATCAAAGTTCTCCTTCAAACTAATTATGTTTTTACTAGAATTTAGAATTTTGGGGGTGAGCGGTGAATGCACTAATAGAACACCTTCTATCCACAAGGTGCGCCACTATTTTATTAGAACTGACTACATAGCTTTGGCTTTTATATTCGCTGAAAGAAGTACACATTGATGAAGTAAGTAAAGTTTAATGTAGTAGTGATCTGTTTACTACCCGTGCGATACCGGGCCCTTGCAAATAGTTAAAATAATTTATAAATACCAAGCAGATAACAGACAGGTAAACTCTTTGCTTTAATAATGTAAAATATGTTTTCCTTTTTTACACCATCTTACAAATTAAATAATATGAAAGTGTATGGGATGTTAAGTATGTTAGCACAAATATCTGAAGTAATATTTTAATGATTTACTTCATTTTTACCAACAATTAATTTTAGGCGTAAAATCAATCATTCTGACAAAATAAATGAGCAAACTAACGAGATTTATCAATATAGCATGTTATTCACAATTTTTAAAATATTGTTTCAACTATCCAAAAATATTTTTGTACATTTTTTACAAATAGCCTATTTGATCTCGGTAATTTTTCCGGTATTCACTAAATTCAATTAAATGAAACAATATATAAGTTTTAGGAAATGGGTCCTAACTTTTGCACCACAGACACAGAGAATGTTAAAATTGATCTAAATTGCAACAAAATGATTAGCATGAATGATTTTGTCCAAATATAAGTCTGATCAAAAATTATTTTAAACCATATAAATTTATTTATACGAATAAGAATGCATATTTTTAATAGATATTTATATAATTAAAGTTATTAAACACAAATTTTGAATTTACCTTCCATAGACTAAGATGATCAGTGTTAGGATTCAGGACACGATTTCCATCTTTGTCGGGTTCAGGGAAACTACCAATCGGTTGGTGAATGAGATATAGATCAACATAAGTCATCTGTAGATTCTCCAAGGATTGTTTCAAGTAATTCTCCACATCCTCAGCTCTGTTACCAGATGAGGGAAGCTGATGACAACAGGAAAGCTAACATGATATATAACCAACAGGAAACTATACTCTCAAGTACTCGGAGATAGACAGCTTGAAGTTTGCCATAAGAGATTACAGTTTAGGGCAGGATATCCAATCCAGAAAGTCAGCTAACTTGTTTTATAACATTTCAAATAATAATTTTATGAAAACAAATATGTATGAATTCTATATTATATTTCATAAACAGGAAATACATACTTTTTTAATGTCCTCAGCATCTTACTACTATAATTCGAAGGGTAAGGTAGAAATAAATTGGGAAAACAAATAATATTTAATTTAAATTTATCTTGTGTTTAAATACAATTTAATATTTTTGAATTAAAAATTTTCAAGAACATATTTTTACAATAATAGTAATAGCACTTACTTTTGTCACAATGAAAAGTTCTTCACGTTTTATCTTGCCCGAATCAAACCATCTTTTCAAAGACTTCCCAATAGCTTCTTCGTTTTTGTACGCATAAGCTGTATCTATGTGTCTAAATCCTGCTTCTAAGGCTGTGTCAATAGTTGTATCCATATCACGTATGCCAGTCTTCATAGAATAAAACAAAAAATTATGAACTCTTATTGATGGTTTACCATGTAAGCCGTTTAGATGTTGGGCTCATAAGATTTATTGTACACATTCTATTAGATAGTTTCACGAGCGTGAAAACCTAATTTTTCTAGGAGGGGAAGGGGGGAAGAGAGGATCCACCATTAAAAGTTTATATACGTGTGTGTGTGCATGTTCGTGTGGAGAGACAAGCCCCCCACCTACCTCAAATTCCAAAAAGGGCCCGGCGCCCCGTTTGCTATGTATTTGTATAATTTAATATTTTAAATTAAAGTGTAACTTCGTTTTTCTGATAGAACTTGGACCGGGTGTGATCCAGATTAACTAGAATCCTTTTAATTTGGAAATTAAAAGTATAAGAAAAATGTATCAAAGAATAGCGTCATATTATCACAACCCACAGTTTATTTTCGCAGAATTAAATTATAAAACTCTTGAAATATGTTACAACCTTTATTCAATCATAAGATAATGAATGAGTTTTTGTTTAGTAATACATCCCCCGCTTCGGTAGATTCATGGCTTAGGGAGCTACTCTCGCGGTAGAATAGACTGGCGATGATGAAGAGATCGAGGTTCGAATCTTGGTTAGGTATACTGAGGATAGTTTTTTCAAAATGGTTCTCCACTTTCCCTTGACGAATATGTGGGTATGCTTCCTATAAATATAACCTTTCTTACCCTTAAAACCATTAGCATAATTAGTTTTAAAGCATATAACTCAAAGAGTAGTAAGACACGGTGCTTAAAAAAATTCATCAATTATTTGTCGCATGAATATTTATTTCAGAAAGATTAATTCATACGAAATTTTAATCTGGCAAACTGGAAATCACGATCAATGTGGGCCGGATAAACGAGGCTTTCTGTAGCAATAAAAAAATTAGAGTTCTAAAATTTTTAAAAAGATATCTTATAACTATATTTGTGTTGATTAGGATGTGAAATAATCTAATTAATTAAAGTAGGGATATTAAGTCTAGTTGTTTCTACAACTTACTAACTTTATAGTTATATTACCATATAAAGAATACACTTTATCTAAGCTAAGATCATGCATTATGATGCTATCATTTTACTGATGATGAGTTAATAGGTGTATTACATGATTAAATATATTTTAGAGAATTATGTGAAAAGGAGAAATATTAATAGTTTGAATTAAAAAAAAAAGTATGAATCAGTGTATGGATGTTATTGAAGCTAAGGGAGTATGCAAGGATAGAGTGTAGAGAAAGTAAATGGGGATGTTTAAGGTAGATTTGTTTTTTGAGTTGTATTCACAATTTTGTACCTATCCCCATAAGGAAATGGTGTGATTAAATATATATGTACATGTGTATAGATAAAATATAAGTTTCTCCTATCGCCTGGCATTAATTGACATATGTGGGCGCTCATGTTTCCTCTATTCTTAATTTAGATTAGATTGTAAGACAGGTGAAATATAAACAATTGATTCATAATTTATCTCACATTAAATACTACTTATTTATTGGTATTCAATATGTTAAAACGTTAAAGTTGAACTAAAATAATAATAGTATAATGAGCTTAGAATAAGCGAACATTTCCAACTAAACGCTCATGATTTCACATTTTAAATTTTATATCACTCACAGAAAGCAACATTGACTTACTATGACACTATGTGCAGTGATGCAACCATACTTAAAATAGTGATTATGTTTGAATCACACCACTCAAGATTGTATTATCTATTATTATCTACCCTAATGACATCAGTGTGTCGATGGGCCTCTAAACTCCAATAATAATAATAATAATAATAATAATAATATTATGATCTAATATTGAAAATAATTGTATATAATTGCTTTCTTCTATCTTGATTTACTCGGAATGTACAATGTATTTGTGCCATTGACAGTATAAATACACAACCGAGTCGTAGGTGCTTGTGATATAAATTATAGATCATAGTAGCCGACTATATCCTACACATACCGAACAGAATTTGCCTTAAAATACGAGTTAAAAATAACCCTGAGGACAGGACAATCCTCTGGATAGATCAGAAT
>CABFOV010005840.1:0-15986 GCA_902141375.1 Timema poppense
AACCACCCCCAGTTCACCCGACCGAGATTCGAACCTCGATCTCCCCGTCCTCAGCAGTTGAGCTTCAACACGACTAGCGCGTTAGCCAACTACGCCACCGAGGCCGGTGCTAGGGATGAAGAAGGTTGAATTTAGATTAAGTGTACCCGCATTATCGTAGAGAGTGGGAAACACTTTAAGAACCATCACCCTAAGTGCACCCAATAGGGATTCAAACCTTGATCTCCCCGTCATCGGCAGTATAGGCTATTGCGAGAGTAGCGCCTTAGACCGTGAGGCCACCGAAGCGGATCAATCGAAATCAAAATTCGAAAGTTAGGAATATTAACCAATCACCTGACAATGCATAGTGTCATATTCACATTAATGGTAGTAAGGAAGAGGAAGGTAAAATTTAGAAATGTACCAGCATTTGTCTGGAGGTAGGAGTTGGAAAATCAAATCACTTAGGGGGGAGGGGGGGAACCACTACAAGACACCCGACCAGGATTCGAACTTCTGTCTCCGGCGAACTAGATAAGATTATAATTAGGCCTATGCCTTATGGCAGCGTGATCACCACCTAGGGTGCTTTATTATAAGTATATATTAATCAGCAGAAGTAGCCGGAATTGCCAGGGGTAACCACGCAATGAAAGGCTTTTATTTGCTTCAGACAAACAGAACAAATCTTAATTTTACTTATTTCAAACCAGTTTTTAATACATCTTTTAAAATCTTATAAAAAAATATAATTCCAGCTTCTAGGTGCACATGTTTGTGCACAGGGGCTACTAATTTGAAAATACCAGCCCTCTGCGTGCTGTAGGTTTTTTTTATCACCGTGTCTTACTACCCGTCCGGGTTATACGCTTACGTATTACAATTGCGCTAATGGATTAGGAATTGGGAAGGTTGAATTTAGAGGAGATGAACACGAATTTGCGAGGCGGTAGATTCGAAAACTATTTCGGAAAAATCACCCCCAGTTCACCAAAGTGAGATTCGAACCTCGATCTCCCCGTCCTCGGCAGTCTAGCTCAACACGAATCTAGCACGTTAGCCAACTACGCCACCGAGGCGGGACTGTGCGTGCTGTAGCAATCTCTTCATCCCTTCGTTTAGGGATGCAATCCCCTCTGTAAAAACCAGACGTGTCCAGCATCCGTCATGAAGGAATGACTTGGCCTAACAACCAACACCTGATCTCGGCCAGGATTAGAATAAACTCAATTTATAATTATGAGCTCACAACTAAATCGTGAATTAAATCCGATCATTTTCAATATTGATACACAAAATGTGTTAATTTTTAGTAAAATAAGTAAAACTTGAAACAAAAAAGTAGTGTATAGAATAGTGTTATCGACAGTTTTAAAAAATCAACAAAAGGTTTAAATTTAAAGATATTATTATTAGCACCATGTCTTACTACCCGTTCGGGTTATACGCACTTACGCTAATGTGTTATGGTAGGGTGATTGTGAGATGAACTGAAGGACCTACAGTTTAACGTGGGATCCGAACCACGGTGGAGGCCTGGCATTCCCCACATTCACAAGATGTCTTGTCAGAGGTGAAGGAAGGGTTTGGTAATCAGATAAATCTGTGCCGGGACCGAGGATTGAACCCCGGCCGCCAGCACAGAAGTCCGACACCTTACCCCTAGACCGCCAGGTCACCCAAAAATTTAAAGATAAAAACGATAGTTGAGATTTTAGTGATAATATGTTTAAAAATGATTTTATCAAAAATAATAATTAGTTACTACCCGCCTCGGTGGCCGCATGGTCTAACTCACTAATCTCGTGTTGGACTAGACTGCCGAAGACGGGGAGACCAGGGTTCGATCCCAGTCTGGTGCAGCGAGGGAGATTTTTTTCCTAAGTGGTTTTCCACTCTCCCTTCGCGCTAATGCGGGCACACTACATCTAAATTAAACCTTCCTAATCCATAACCCATTAGTGTAATTAGCATATAGGCATAAAAACCGAACGGTACTAAGACGCGGTGCTAAAAAAAAATTGTACTGATGCGCGTTTTCAGTTTTCAAAATCTCTTTCAAATGAGGTTTTTTTTATCGAATAAAATATGAATCCCATCTGCTCAAGTGTGAAGAGAAAGAATTAAAAGGTCGCTGTAAACATGGAGATGACGCTGTTCCTGTTAGCTCGCATGACGTCATTGTAATTGAAAGGACCATAAATAGACGATTACCCGTACCTGTGACACACAGTGCGCACGCGCGGTCAAGTTGTTTATCTCCTGCAGCTTCGCGCACATTTCCTACAGCTCGTCAGTGTCTTCTTCAGTTACACAGAAACGCATGAAAGCATCATGTGACAAACACTCCACGACAAACCAGTAAGAATTAATAATTCATTCACGAGCTAAGTTTACCTGGATGACAGCTCGAAAAGTTACTAGAAATAGTTCCTAATATATCCCTACGCCAACAGCTGACATCCATCACTTTGGATCACTGTAACGAAAACAGATGGTAATATATGAATATGATAGTTAATCACAGTAATTTAGGACAATATTATTTATATATTTATTGGGAGGTCGGACACAAAGTTTATTTATCGTTTTATTCCACTTTAAAAAATTATTCACAGCACTTCCACAAAAGGTCTAACGAAAATAGCGACCGGCGAATTTAAACCATGTGTTTGAACATGACGGAAACAATTTTTTTACAATGATGCACCCACGCGGTTGATAAAAATATTGTATTCAGTTAAATATTTCGAAATACTATAAAAATATAATGTATTATATATAAAAAAGAAAAATATTTTCTCTTTTCCAAGTAAATACGATGCCTGTGTTAAAAGTTGATGTATGCACTATATTACACAAAATCAATAACGTTCTAACACGAAGAATAAGTACTTTTAATTATGTTTAAAATATTGTTTCGAGTTGGTTAAAAAGAAATTATTTTAAAAAATGAAATAGTACGATAAAACTTAAGTTTACGTTATTTTAAATATAATATATAACAGGTAATTAAATTATTATTAGCACCGCGTCTTACTACCCGTTCGGGTTATACGCACTTACACTAATGTGTAATGGCAGGGTGATTGTGAGATAAAATGAAGGACCTACAGTTTAACGTGGAATCCGAACCACGGTGGAGGCCTGGCATTCCCCACATTCACCAGATGTCTTGTCAAAGGTGAAGGAAGGGTTTGGTAATCAGATAAATCTGTGCCGGGAAGGTAATTAAAGATCTTTACATTCAAAACAAAACAGTGATCCTTTACAAGTGTTGGCAACCCAAAACCTCAACATACGATTTTCGAACTGCCATCCAGGTAAAAACCTATCATGGACAGACTATACAGCCATTGTAATGCCTCGATGTAAATATGATAAGGCGGCCATATTAATTACGTCATATTTCATCTCCCCCCACCACTGATTTTTACTAAGACTGACATATTTTGATTATAAAAGCGGGCATGCTTTCCAAAAATCCCAACCGCACTTCGCAATTCTAGGATAAATAAATCCGGTCTATCTATCTCTTGGGACTATAATGCCTAGTTCCCACCGCCGCGCAAACACACAGGAAGACATGATACTGTGTCGGCAAGCCGCATTGCTCAAAAGTCTAACTAAAAGACGTGAATGCAGTAAAAGTTCCTTCGGCTGTCACGTGATTCCCAAATTGGTCGGCAGTGCAGACGGCCTTGTTACCGAGCGGTAGCTGTTCATTACCACCAACACGACAGAGAGCCAACACATGGAAAACAGTTCAATGTTCACAAGAAAAGCCTTTTTTTGAAACATTTCTGGTTTGTTTTCTTCCAGCAAACTTCAGTAACATTTTACTATATTGTTAATTTTTAGCACCGTGGCTTATTCTGGATTCACACATAAAGCTACGCTACGTTGTGCGACATTTTTTCTCGTGTTTTTCACGCAATGAGTTGTACTACCCTATCACTTTGGAAGGTTTAGTAGAGTATTTGAAGTCTTCAAGACAACACGGCCTTTTTGTGGGGTCTGTCCGTTGTGCGCATGCGCAGCACAAAACGCAGCGCGAGTGAGATGTTAAAATTGCCCGGTCACGATACCGCTCACATAGCATAGCATAGCGTGATGTGTGAACGTGTTCGTTTAAATACTTGGCTAACGATCTTAAGACATAGTATAGCGCGGCATAGCATAGCATAGCGTGATGTGTGAATCCTACATTATTAACTGTTCAAGTTATAAGCATATGTACTAGATAAGTTTTGTTGGGGGTGAGGAAGGTTGCATTTATAGGAAGTGTACCCACATTTGCGCGAAGGGAAGGGTGGGAAATCATCGCGGAAAAAACCAACCTTAGTATACCCAACCGGGATTCGAACCCCGATCTACCCGTTATGGCAACTCAAGATTTGTTAATCCTGTACAATTTACTATTGCACGCGTAACATAAAGACAACCCGGCGCGAAGACAAAGGTCCAGGGTTCTATTCCCGTGCCCAGGTGTCATTTTTAAACTAGGCAATATTTGATGTCATCCAAAGACGTACCAGGATACGGTTGAATCCGTAACAAAAGCACATTTCCATCGCCGTAACATACTACATACCGTATTTACATTTTGTGGACCGGCGTTACAGTGTCACCTCAAGTAATTAATAAAGGTACGAGTGCAACAAATCAAACACGGGGGTGGTAGGGAGGGGGTGTCGACGCTGGATGACCCTGAAACCCTTCTAAATGACAAGGTCGCACCGAGCTACACTACGTCCATTTAAACCCCCACATGGTGCAGCTTCGTGACCTTGCCAGGAAACTACCGACATTTCCTAACAGTATAGTTGAGACACTCAAACCAGTGACATTTTGTAACAGTATAGTGGAGACACTCAAACCACCGACATTTCCTAACAGTATAGTTGAGACACTCAAACCAGTGACATTTTGTAACAGTATAGTGGAGACACTCAAACCAGCGACATTTCCTAACAGTATAGTGGAGACACTCAAACCACCGACAATTTACTAACAATATAGTGGAGACACTCAAACCACCGACATTTCCTAACAGTAGAGTGGAGACACTCAAACCACCGACATTTACTAACAATATAGTGGAGACACTCAAACCACCGATATTTACAAACAATATAGTGGAGACACTCAAACCACCGACATTTACTAACAATATAGTGGAGACACTCAAACCCCCGACATTTCCTAACAGTATAGTGGAGACACTCAAACCACCGACATTTCCAAGTCTTAGTGTCGCTTCGGCCGATTGGTTAGCGGGACCTCGTTCCATACATTACTAACAGCCCAGTCGGAGGAGGAGATGGGTCACGAGGAAATGAACCAGGGTGGGCACTTTAGCGATTGCCGGATGAGAGGCCCTTCAAACACAACAAATTGGAAGCGAGCCTCCACACCGCCCGACTAGCGGTCCAATTTGCCAGTAGCCGTCGTGGTCTCAGAACGAACCCACGACATGACTCAGTCTCAACCCAAATAAAAAAAAAAAATAATGGAATCGCGTTAACGTTAATTTTTATTATTTAGCACCGCGTCTTAATACCCGTTCGGGTTATACACTTTTAAGTACTAACTACTCTAATGGATTAGGAATTGGGAAGGTTTAATATACAGGAAGTGAGCCCGCATTTGCGTGGAAAACCATTTTAGGGAAACCCACCCCCAGTTCACCCGACCGAGATTCGAACCTCGATCTCCGCATCCTCAGCAGTCGGGCTCCCCACGACGAGCGCGTTAGCCAACTACGCCAACGAGGCGGGTCGTTAACGTTAATCATTATCAATTCATAAAAAAAAGCGAGGGTCTGGTGATAATCCTCAAGTAGTACCGCTTGTTCCGGACAAACTGTTGTGTTCCCCTCGATAAGATGACGGTTCCGGCGATCCACCGGCGCAGTAAAACAAGAGCTTCACGGAGAGGCGTGGGTGTTCGACTCTGAACTCCAACATACCTCCGGTTGGAAATATTGCTCCGTTCACCACGTCTTACCACTCGTCCGGACCACCCGCATACCTATCTATACTCATGTGACCCGCTTCGGTGGTAGAATGGTCTAACGCAGGGGTGCCCTACCCTATGCCCGCGGGCACCATGGCGCTCGCCAACCCTTTTGCGTGTGTCCGTTACTTTTTAATCAGTTATGCTGTTCTCAAGAAGTTGTGGGGATTGAGATCTCCCCCCTCTACCCAATTCACCCCCAACGCCTTTACTCATTACCTCCTTATTCCTCTTTCTTTTCCAATTCATTTCCCACGTGTACTCGGAATTGCCATTTTAATCATTTCAAGCTGAAAGGTTTTGCTTTATCCTACTCTCAAAGACTTCCTTCCTCCCACCTTTATCCCCTCCACACGTACCGCCTATTTCCTTTGTCAATAGTTTGTCTTGGTCTGCCAAGATTTTTGCCTGATCTACATACAGAATAACTAAATAAAAATTATTTTCAACACCAAAATGATGTGTAGTTAAATCTCTTTTATAGTAACGTTATTTTGATCGCGTTAAAACCGTAAATAAGGCAGTATTAATTAATTTTTTTTCGTCAACTTAGAAGGGGTTGGACAAAAAACTACCCCCCCTCCCCCCCCCCCCAGGTAAATTTGCCTTAGAAATTAAATGGTGGCCCCCACACCAACATTAGTCTTGAAAGGTCCTCTACGGTGCAAAAATATTGGGGACCTCTGGTCTAACGTGTCACTCTCGCAATAGAATGGGCCACCGATGACGGGAGGACCTGGGTTCAAACCCCAGCCGGGTGTACTGAGGGTGTTTTTTCGTAACTGGATTCCCACTCTCTTTCCACGCAAATATATATATATTTGATATACACTAATAAAGGTATGAATGATGGAGAAATTCGGAGGAAAAGTACCCGCATTTCTATGGAGGGAGAGCGGTAAACTATTTAGGGGGGAAAACATACTCAGTACACCTGACCAAGATTCGAATCCCGACCTCCCCATCATATGCAAACCAAACCGAAGGCGATTTTTCATTTATTCGAGGTGGTATTTTACGTACTTTTTCTGAACCGAATGATTATATCAACACACGAGAATGTCTACGAGCGAGGGCAAAAGCGCCTACTAATTTCGCCATGAAAGGTATTTCTACAAACCATCCAGTGTTCTTTTACAAGCCACAATCGACCTGGGACCGACGTCTTTACTTCCCCTACGAAGGAAGTTGTGCTACGGATTTTTATCGCTCAAGAAACATCCGTGTACCCCTGCTGGGTTCGAACCCACGAACACCGGGTCCTGAGGCGAGGACTTTGCCCCAAGACCACCCAGGTTGAATATATAATATTGATATTTTGGCCACGCGCCCAAACAGCGCGGGTATCCTTATTAAATGTACACATTCACACACGGCGTAAAGGTAGCTGACGATGGTCGGTGGAAGGGGGAGGGAGGGTAGAGTGTGTTTTAAATTTAACTACAACCCCCTCCTACCCCGTTCGCTTAGTTAACAGTGACAATGCAGGCTGGCACCCACATGCCATACCCGGAGCTTCTATTCTGGGCGCCAGATCCACACAGGTACAGTCACGGACAAAACATCATGTTGTGCTTTTAGTTGGCCCAAGGAGCCACTTCCTCTGCGTGGTTAGATGGGCCGGAGGTGAAGGGGGTGTAGTTTCTAAACACACGACATTCATTACTAATACTGACAGTCTGACTGATCGTGTAGGGGCAGTACTGATGGAGTGATGGATGGACTCAACGAAAATACTGACGTGATCAGAGTTTTCTGATCTGATCAGATCAGTCTCAGTCCATCAGTCTTGCAAGTGGTACTGACAGTAGCAGGACTGACCAAGTAGCAAACATACACCCCATTCACGGTAGGAATTACTCTCTGAAAGGTCTTTTTTCTTACCAATATCCTACTATATAGTAGATTTATGGTAGAGAAAAAGGCCTTTCAGAAAACAAGGCTGAACAGACTTTAGATTGCCCACGCCTTTTTCTCATCATCCACGTTGTTGCACGTTGCAAGCAGGAGCTGAGACTGATACAAATAATGACACAAAGACTGACTGTGTAGAAGCCCTATTATTTTAGAAGAAAGAACGATCTGAATCCTGGGTTCGACGAGATGAGGTCAAATCTATAGGTACATTAATCTCATTGGTTAAGATGGGAGTGTAGGGGAGGCGAGAAATGACAAGTGTGTTTGTAGTTTTTTATAGCAACACTTTTTTTTGTCAAAATAAATCGAATATTGCTCTAGTATAAACATAAGAGTTTAATTTTCTTCTAACGGTGATATCAAAAGTTATTATTATTATTATTATTATTATTATTAGCACAGCGTCTTACTACCCGTTCGGGTTATACGCACTTACGCTAATGTGTAAATGGTTGGGTGATTGTGAGATGAAATTGAGGACCTACAGTTTAACGTGGAATCCGATCCATGGTGGAGACCTGGCATTCCAAGAGTTGTTAAATATCTGTCAACGATGTCCTGGAATTTAATGACAACTTTTTATCTTCATATAAACAGTTTGTTATCTAATCCCGCTATGCTCATGACGGATATTCAAACTCTGTTGATATCATCATACGAAGAAAGTCAAACTATTTTGTGTTTTTACTGGGAAAATATTCTACTTATTTAGTCAAAAAATAATAATTTTGCTAACTCCCACCTTAATTACAATAATTGGTGGCAATTGGCATTGCAAACGGATGACATCAGTTAACAGGAATTTGTTTAAACATAGTGGAGGGAAAAATACACCTGGGTACGGGAATCGAACCCAGGGATCGTCCCATGCTCAATGCCATTAACCACCCGTCCACAACAGATTCTCCCTTAACGATCCTGCCAGCAGGATACGAACCTGGATAGTTAAATGGGGGTCGGATTCCAGGTGTCAAAATGTCACCTTTTCAACTGCGTTTGATTTAGTCAGAGCGGAAATGATTGATTTTATAAAACGAAGCGATAGAACAAAAGTTCTCATTCCTTGAGGAAGATTATCGGAAAGGAGGAGCAGGGGTGGGGGGTGGGGGTGTAAAGTGACCCCTTGGACTGAGAGACCTCGACATAGAAGTATCGTGGATTACTACACCGGATATCATCGCTGAGGAGTCGGGTGGACTGGGGGTGATTTTTCCTAAATAGTTCTACACTCTCCCTCCACGCAAATGCGGGTTCACTTCCTCTAAGTTAACCTTCCCAATTCCTAATCCATTAGCGTAATTAGTACTTTAGCGTATGACCCGAACGGATAGTAAGACGCGGTGCTAAATAAAGTAATTAAAAAAATTAATGTGTTTATGTCGTTAATGGCCGCTATTAGGTCGTCACGTCTTTAATCCTAAATAATGAAGATGATGATGATTATGATGATGATAATGATATACATTGTTTTAGGAGAGTAAATTCACGCATTCCCTTTCATTACAACAGGAGTTGTGATGATGTAAGAGGATTGTAGAGCTGGTTGCAGCTGATTGTTTTCGGGCTGAGGAGACTCCTCAAGGTTGCTCCAGGTGGGAGAGGGGGGAAGGGAGAGTCGCCATTTAGAGGCGCGCTAATTGGGTGTCTTGGGGAGTTAACACACTTCCGGCGTCAAAGACGATCTCCAGATGAGGCGCCCTTTCTTGTAGGGGCTTGTGCATAGTTATGGTGAAGTAGGAACATATTTTAAGAAAACAAAATAAGAGGTGATAGATATAATGAGGTAAAGCACCTATAATAGTCGGACATCAGTCATTGTATCTATTACTCAATAAATGTATTATTATTATCATCAGCACTGAGTCTTACTACCCGTCCGGGTTATACGCACTTACGCTAATGTGTAATGGTAGGGTGATTGTGAGATGAAATGGAGGACCTACAGTTTAATGTGGGATCCGAACCACGGTGGAGGTCTGGCATTCCACACATTCACAAGTTGTGATTAATACACGTCTTGTCAGAGGTGAAGGAAAGGTTTATTCCTCAATAAAACATTCTGTAATTTGATATACAATATGAAATAAAACATTGTTTTGATTTAATTTGCCCAAGTTATATTATTTTTATACTGTAATTAAAATCGTTAAATTATTTGTATTTATTTATTTTATTATTGTAAATTTAATTCATATATATATATATATATATATATAAAGAAAAGCCCTAACTCACTGACTGACTCATCGACGCCCAGCCCAAACCCTTGGACCTAGAAAGCTGAAATTTTGCACAGAAGTTCCCTTTATGATGTAGTCATGGAATAAGGCCGAATTTTTAGAAACTCCCCACGGGACAGGAAATAAAGAGGATTTATATTTTCGCTTTAAAGTTGCCTTATTTCCGTAACTATAATTATTAGAGACTTCAAATTTTGGCATGTAAGTAGGTAATTATAATCTTCTATAATAATAAAAGAAAGTGTTTGTGTACGATGCCCAGCCAAATCTACGGTACGCAGAGATATGAAATTTTTAAAATGGATGGACGGAAGGTGGTCCAAATGTACCTCAAAGCAGGATTTTTAAATTTTTAATCAGTTTTTAATTAGGATAATTTTAACAATTTTATAAAAGAAAATATGTTTTATCTGGCTTAGAAGTACGTTTAAGAGATACGGGCACCACGAGGGGGAGGGTGGGGGAGGGGAGGCTTATATAATTGTTATACTCCAGTGGGTCATGGACAACGCCATGCGGTACTGCTAGTAACCGATAAAATAATAATAATAATAATAACAGTAAAATGGTATCAATATTTAGCACCGCGTCTTACTACCCGTTCGGTTTATACGCGGTAAGTACTAATTACTCTAGTGGATTAGGAATTGGGAAGGTTGAATTATAGGAAGTGAACCCGCATTTACGTGGAGGGAGAGTGGAAAACCATTCAGGAAAAACCACCCCCAGTTCACCCGACCGAGATTCGAACCTCGATCTCCCCGTCCTCGGCAGTCGAGCTCAACACGACTAGCGCGTTAGCTAACTACGCCACCGAGGCGGGTAAAATGATATCAATGTTGCCAGCAAAATGTGCGTTTGTATTTTCTAAATAATGTTACAAATATCCATTAGTAAGGAAATCACTTGTATACTAACACTGGTATTAATGTATATTTATTTGACAGCTTTCAGAATCGAGGACAAAGCCCAAAAGTGACAACTGCAGAACGCATGGCTTCTGTATAAATAAATTAATAAAAGTTTATTATATTTTGAGGTGCGATTAGATTTTTTTTTAAATTTATTATCACAGCGTCTTACTACCTATTTAGGTCATACACATATATAATTACTCTAATGGGGTAGGGATGAGGAAGGAAGCATTTTAGAGCTAATCTACGCGCATTAGCGTGGAAGGAGAGTGAGAAACAATGCAGGCCCAAAAAAATTCACCCTCAGTAGACCCAACAAGGGTTCGAACCTCAATCTCTCGGTAATCAGCAGGACAGTATAACACGAAAGTGACGCCTTAGACCATTCGACCACTGAAGATGGTCAATCCGACTATACATATAATTATTAGAGAAACAAATCTGCTAAACGCTCGTCATTTGAACTTTGACAAAAGTTGTTTTGCCTTTTTTATGCTTTTTTTTTCGCGCGAAAATTATTCCGGACTTGGAAATTATCACCGCAGCAGAAATATACCCGCTAATATATTTTTTTTAACCTGAACACAAGACCTAAATTAAAAAAATCACGAGGGTAAAGTTAAGAAAAATATCAAACATGGCGGAAATTACTAATGTGTGTCAAACAGATTTCCTCTTATTCTTGCACTTTAATTGGATGGACCCCCCCTTCTCGTAACCTCGTCACGCGTTGTGCACAAACTGACGGCTAAAACTCACGAGGTACGCCTTGACTACACTCGGTTCTCGTAAAACATAGACCCTTGTATTATTATTATCACCGCGTCTTACTACCCGTTCGGGTTATACGCACTCACGCTAATGTGCAATGGTAGGGTGATTGTGAGATGAAATGGAGGACCTACAGTTTAACGTGGGATCCGAACCACGGTGGAGGCCTGGCATTCCCCACATTCACAAGATGTCTTGTCAGAGGTGAAGGAAGGGTTTGGTGATCAGACAAATCTGTGCCGGGACCGAGGATTGAACCCCGGCCGCCAGCATAGAAGTCTGACACCTTACCCCTAGACCGCCAGGTCACCCATAGACCCTTGTAGCTCATTTGCCAGCGACACGCGCCAGTTAGACGTCTGGGGTAATTCCAGCTGTCACAAAGATGAAGTGACCAATTTTCTTTCCTTTGTATTTACGGGGACAGTCACTCTAAAATCACTGTTGACGGACAAGGTTGTTGTCATTTAAGGTCATTCGACAATAAAAAATGTATTGCACAATTTTAACATGTCATATAATAATAACTAGACATTCATTTGAGGTGTACACAATGAAATGTTTATGATATATTAAAGAAAAATAATTTTTAAAGTATAAGCAGTTTAAAAATGGTAAAATTACATCATTTTCATCATACATAATAAATATTGTTCTTTCTATATTCTGATAATAATATATAATGTTGTTACTAAGAATTATTTTTTCTAGCCCGACTCTATTCATTAATTTTAATCAATGTGTCCGAAATGATCGTTGAAAATATATATTTGAGAAGCTTATTTTATAAAATTTCTTGTATTGACTATACCGATTGTAAACAACACCTGCTAGCAGAACATAGTATGCCCCGACTGAGGGTCAGATAGTCCCAACTAATTATTGACACACCTAAAGTATCCCCATGGCTTCTTTGGTGCTGACTGACAGTTCACAGCTGAGAGCTGACAGTCAACATTTAGGTATATACCTACATTTTGACTGTCAGAAGTGACAGCTGCTTAACACATGTTTTTGCAGATCATATGGCTCGGCGTAGGGATAAATAATTTGGTCTGGTAACTTTTCAAAGCCATCAGATGTCAGTCAGCACCAAAGAAGTCATGGGGCTACTGTAGTCCCTCCGTTCATAAAATGTTGAGTATGTCATGCTCTTATCGCTAAGATTTCTCTTGTGATTCCAAGTTAAAATTTCTACTTGTATTAGAAGTAAATAATCATTTGTCTTTGGTCATCAAGTTAGACAAAAACAAATAAACAAACAAATACTATATTTATAAAGAATAGCCGCTGTTCACATGGTTTATGAAGTCGGTCACGCAATATAGGCTATGTCAAAATTTACAAAAACATGACCTAGATACGAGCTAAACAATTAAACGAAAGCCCTTTTGAAAGAGCGTCATATTGAAATGAATAACTTAATCATAAAATAATGTACATAGGGCCTAGGTCACAAACTCTCAACCTTACGGGGGTTTCACTGCGCTCCTTTTGCCAGCTTGAGTCCTTCAACACTGGGCTTCGCTAGTGTCGCTGCTGGCTGATGATAGGACTAACCGTAGCGATCCTAGCGGTGAAGGACTCAAGCTTCCAGAAGGAGTGCAACAATTTTAACCTGGAGGTTGAGTTTCTGGGTATACTATTTGTCTGTGGCCTACATCGCTCGGCCTAGGTTCAAAGAATAACCTTAACAAATTTAGTAATAAAATTGGTCTGCGCATTCGGTAGTTTATCTCTGAACAAACATTCGGACACACAAAATGCCAAATGGTCAGATTAAAATAAAACCTAACTACTCTCGGTCAATAATAGTGATTCCTACATACGTGATATCGGACAGTCAATAAATTAGGCATGTGAATAATAGCGATATAAATTAGAAACGCGATAGGATTAGAATAGTGAACTGGGCTTCACAAAGTTAGAGAGTAATGAAAAATACTCGTCGCTGGATAAGCCTCTGATGTACAGTAGCCCCATGGCTTCTTTGGTGCTGACAGCTCACAGCTTTTAAAAGTTATCAGACCAAATTTTTGTATCCCTACGCCAAGCCTGATGATCTGCAAAAACATGTGTTTAGCAGCTGTCACGTCTGACGGTCAAAATTTAGGTATATACCCAAATGTCGACTGTCAGAAGTCAGCTGTGAGCTGTCAGTCAGCACCGAAGAAGCCATGGGGCTACTGTACATTGATGCCAGATTTCACATTTAAACCTTTTGATCAATTTTTTCTTTTACTAGCACCGCGTCTTACTACACGTTCAGATTTTACGCATGTTCTAATTACTCTAATGTGCTAGGGATGATTAAGGTTGAATTTATAGGCAGTGTATCCACATTTGCGTGAAGAGTGTAAAACTATCTAGGGAAAACCTCCCTCAGTACACTCGACAGGGAGTGAACCTCGGATCTCCTCTTAATCAGTCTATTGCGAGAGTGACATCTTAAAAGTTAGATCATTCGACCACAAAAGCGGGGTGTTTTATTGTTTTGCCAAAATATATATTCTTTAAAATAACTTCTATAATAATAATAATAATCCTCAACAGATTTTCTCAAATTATTACTATACGGACGTCAGAACTGTATGTCTGGAACAATTCTGTCACATAACATGTTGCAACGTCCGCTCCAGCATGTTCCGTTCTTCAAGAGCGTTGTTCGTGTTAACGGTCGCGTTTATTTCAATACTCTACAGCCGGCGTTGTTATAACACTCGTGTAACCCCGGCCTAAGAGGGGAAAAGGAGTTAGTCCTAGATTGTGTCACGCGACCGCTTCATCTCGCAACATCTCGGAGAGTTGTCCGTGTGTCGTGGAGATTTTCGCGGTGACGTCACGCACCTGCAAGGACGCGTTGACTCTAGTCGGCGAGTAAAGGTCGAGTGAACTATACCCTGATTTTGGTTGGAAGAACAGTAGAGAAAATCAAAACATATTTCTTTATGACCAACATTGATAACATTTTCTTATATTATTTGTGTTATTTGATAGGTATTGATAATATCTATCAAAAATAACATCCGCAGATGACATGACTTTATGTATGAATACATTAACATAGTTTTAGTAACTTTAGTAACTAACTTCTACTGTTCTTCCTACCAAAATCATACTATACATACAGTCTGTTCGGCGTAGGAGTGTTGGTAAATGACAGCTAACATAAGTTACCAGACCTACTCTCGTGTATTCATTCGCCAAACCACCTGATCTGCCGGACACTGTATTGAGCTGTTGCCACGTTTGGGAGTCAAAACTTTCAAAATAAACCATGTGTTTTATTAACTATTTTTATCTTTTTTTTCAAGCTTTTAACATTTATGAAATATGAACTTATGAAAATAGCCGTTTGAATGTTGTTGTTTTTTGTGGGGGCGATCGACATCTTTAGTTAAACTAAAATGCTTGACAAACGAGAGGTTCTAAAAGGTTGCCTTCTCTTCATAAGTCAAGATGGTGAACCAGTCGAAGTAAGGGCGGTTGATGACGTCATATATTAAGTGTTCGGTTGTTTTTGTGGGCATGTGTTAACATAGTTAAAACAGTGACCGCCTTCTTTTAGCCTGGTTCACCATCTTAATTTATGAAGAGAATGCAGCCTTTTAAAATAAGCTTTAGTGTGTACATTCTTTTAAGTGAGCCACAGATGCCGCTTCAACCAAAAAAAAATATTCAAATGATTATTTTCATAAATTTGTAGTCCAATAATGAAAACAAGTTTAAAAGAAAAAAATAATCAAAAAACAAATTGCATATTGTTAAAGTTACGACTGCCTAGACTCTAAACTTTAGAGTGACAACAGATCAATATACATAATAATTTAGTAATGTTTGCTACACTGGATATTATCTCTGAAGGAACTGCGTGCCTACTACTGGGAAAAAGCGTTGTCATTTTCTTGTTTACATGTTGTCAATCTTCCCCTAAATATGACAAGTTTCGCAATGCTGGTTAGCCGAGGCTGCCAGCAGAGATGAAAATTTTTCGGGAAATTCTGAATCAAAAATATTCCGGGAAATTTTCCCCCCAAGTGGCTGCTTGTGGTTGAGGGTTTAAATTGTATAGGTAACACTTAGAGCCTATTATACTTCAAAATATAGTGTGTTAAGAGACAAGTGGGTTATAAGAGGGGGGGGG
>CABFOV010005840.1:17436-39349 GCA_902141375.1 Timema poppense
AGGCCTCCACCGTGGTTCGGATCCCACGTTAAACCGTAGGTCCTCCATTTCATCTCACAATCAACCTACCATTACACATTAGCGTTAGTGCGTATAACCCGAACGGGTAGTAAGACGCGGTGCTAATAATAATAATGTTCTCCATAAGACGGGCAGTTACCTCAGCGATGATATCGGGTGTAGCTGACAGTTACCACCACACCTATGATGACTGGACTGTATATTACTAAACTACCTGCACAACTTGACTGTACACTCCATTTACCCTGAAAGGTACAGTAGCCCCGTGGCTTCTTTGGTGCTGACTGACAGTTCCCAGCTGACTTCTGACAGTCAACATTTAGGTATTTACCTAAATCTTGACTGTCAGAAGTGACAGCTGTTAAACACATGTTTTTGCAGATCATATGGTTCGGCGTAGGGATACATAATTTGGTCTGGTAACTTTTCAAAGCTTTTAGCTGTCAGCTGTGAGCTTTCAGTCAGCACCAAAGAAGCCATGGAGCTACTGTACGTTGTTTATATGTGAAAAGTTAAATTGGTAGAAAAACAAACTTTTTTTTGCGACCAACATTATTATTATTATTATTTAGCACCACGTCTTACTACCCGTCCGGGTTATACGTTTTTAAGTACTAATTACGCTAAAAGATTAGGAATGGGGAAGGTTGAATTAGAGGAAGTGAACCCGTATTTGCGTGGAGGGGGAGTGGAAAACCATTTAGGAAATACACCCCCTCCCCCAGTTCACCCGACGGGGATTCGAACCTCGATCTCCCCGGCCTCAGCAGTCGAGCTCAACACGACTAGCGCGTTAGCCAACTACGCCACCGAGGCGGGTACCAACATTAATAACATTCTACTATAATTATTATTAGTGTTATTTTATAGGTAACCAATTGATAATATCTATCAAAAATGGAAGCTGCAGATCACAGGTTTTTGAGGTATGAACATATTAAAAATAGTCTTCTTAGATGTCTTAACTATTGAATATGGTGTTTCCTTTAACTATAATTTTCATAAAAAGAATCTTATAATCTCACAGCTAAAAAGGTCACAATATCTACTTTAAAGTATGTCAACTGTCAAGTCATGTTATTTACGGCTGTTACTTTTGATAGATACTGTGATACCTGTTTAATAGCACCATTAAAATAGTAAAACGTTATCAGTTTCGGCCGTAAATAGATTTGTTTGTATTTTCAAAAAAAGACCATTGTGGACTGTAGGCAAACATTTCCACAGGAAACTCCATGACCTTGAGTGGTAGATAACTCGCATGTAATTAAACATTGGCTTGAAGCTCAGGATACTAATTAAATATTTCACTACGGTCACAAGGACACAATGAAAAGTAGCAATAAACAAATAGGATAGTGCTTAATGGAGCTTTCTCTTTTGTTGACCGGCACGGCAGCCAATGATAAACATCCTATCATACATGATACAGTAGCCCCATGGCTTCTTTGGTGCTGACTGACAGCTTTGAAAAGTTACCAGACCAAATTATGTATCCCTACGCTGAACTATATGATCTGCAAAAACATATGCTTAGTAGTTGTCACTTCTGACAGTCAAAATTTAGGTATCTACCTAAATGTTGACTGTCAGAAGTCAGCTGTGAGCTGTCAGTCAGCACCAAAGAAGCCACGGAGCTACTGTACATACTTATTAGCATACACCCGGGATCTGCAGCTGGTCAGTCAATCTCAGGGCAATTTTAAGTCAATCGTGTATGAAAACTACATTGCCGTTAAAAGTCAATCTGTGAATATTTTTTTAAACCCCATAGCGAGTAATGTTAACTGAAATTAAAATAGTTCAGTATAAAAATGTACATTTTATTTATTACTACACATTTTGTTCTATAAAGCAGGGTTGCGGAGTCAGTAAGCCAAGCTTTCGACTTTCTAATGTCTGATTTCGACTCCTTCATAAATTACTAGAATATATTATTTAGTAATACCGTAACAAATTTACTGAGCAGTAAAATGTTCCAATACAGATTACTCCATGGGAAGCTTCTTTGATATTGTGAATTCATATTTGAATACAGCGGTCAATCCAAATTACGATCAACATAATAACAACCTGCTTCGGTGTCCACATTGTCTAAGGCGTAAATCTTGTATTAGACTAGAGTGCTGATAACCGGGAGATCGAGGTTTGAATCCCCGTCAGGTGTACAGTAGCCCCATGGCTTCTTCGGTGCTGACTGACAGCTCACAGCCGATTTCTGACAGCTGCTAAACACATGTTTTTGCTGATCATATGGTTCGGCGTATGGATACATAATTTGGTCTGGTAACTTTACAAAGCTTTTAGCTGTCAGTCAGCACCAAATAAGCCATGGAGCTACTGTAGGCCTACTGAGGGTGGTTTTTACTTAGAAAAGTTTTTCACTCTCCTCCTATGCTCAAATGTAAGTACACAATTCTCCTAATCCTAACTTATTAGCATAATTAAGTAATATATATATAACCTAAACTAATAGCATGTGGCGCTAAAAAAAATTTGATCGGGCCGAAATACATCAATATAAATGTCCTTTTGGCTATAAAAGTTAAAGGTAGGCGCCTAATTTTTTTTTTAGAACCGTGGTTTTACTGTCAAGTTATATGCATATTATTAGTTATACTAATGTGTTAGGGATGAGGAAGGTTGAATTCAAAGGAGATGTACCCACATTTGTATGAAGACAGAGTATAAAACCACTTAGGGAAAACCAACCATGATCCTAGCCTCGATCTCTCGGCCATTCAGTTTATTCAGAGGATGGCGGCTAAGACCATCCGGCCACCAGTGCGGCGAGTAAAGTTAACTTATATTATGATACGAGCTACAACTCTCTTATGACATGGACGGGAAAACTACGGAGCAGCTGACGTGTTCGATCCAACCTGGAGGATACATGATTAAAATGTGTTACAACGTGAGGCAGCTTTTTTTTAAACCCGACAAAATTGTGGTTTTAGATAACTATGCCAGAATCAACATTTCCAAACTTGGTAGTTCATGCCCAAACATACATGGTAATGTTTGCATCCTCAGATTCATGCGAACCATATTTTTTTAGACACAAAACTTAGGAAAAGTGATCTTAGAAACCGCCTTACTTACAGATGAGCAGTTAATAAAATGTGTGTTTAAATTAAGTAAAATTTAAAACATAATGTGTTAAAAAGTGCCCACATGACAACATAAAAAAAGATAATTAGTTGTTCTTTGTTTAATTCATTCTGTGAATCTAGTTTAAAATGAGGTGTTGTTTGAATCAAACTAGGCTAGAAAATTACTTAAAATTTGTCATAAAATTTGCATATCTTGGGACTTAATTTTTTTATGAATGGACATTTTGAGCACCTTTTAAAAAATACCATTTCTCTTTGCCGTCAACACGGATAACATATTTTTACTAGGCCTAAATTATTAGTGTTATTTTACAGCTATTCATAATAGGCTATCTATCGAAAGTGAAAAGTGGCAGATTACATGGCTTGACCTATTAAGTTAATACCTAAAGACAGAGATGTGGAGTCGAAAACGTAACCAATTTTGGGTGAAATCATAAAGTCGGAGTTGGTAAAAGTTTAGTCTCCAACTTCAAAATTAAAACTTAAAATATTATAAGAATATAATTATGAAATGGAGAACCTACAGTTTAACGTGGAATCCGAACCACGGTGGAGGCCTGGCATTCCACACATTCACAAGATGTCTTGATCAAAGGTGAAGGAAGGGTTTGGTAATCAGATAAATCTGTGCCAGAACCGAGGATTGAACCCCCAGACCACCATCACAGAAGTCTGACACCTTACCCTTAGACCGCCAGGTCACCAGCACTCTCTTAAATTTTAGGACTAATTTTGTTAAAAAAAAATTCTAAATATAAATTCACAATGTCAAAGAGGCTTACCATGAAGTAATCTGTACTACAGCCTACCGATAATAATTAATATAGGCCTACTTTAGTCATTTCTGAAGTAGTTGGAGTCGGAGGCGTGTGAGTCGAAGTCTTGGCGTGACGCCTCCACAGCACTACATAAAAGTAGATCTAACTTGGTAACTTTTTCTAGGTCTCATATATGTACTTTCGTAAGAAAATTGGGGCATAGTTCATGGGTGTATGTAATATAATTTTATATTACTAGTACTTTTAAATGTCGAGGTAGATTAAGTTACTATAAAATTTCCTCTAAGAAATGAATAGTAAAGGTTTGAAAATGTTTGTGTTTAGTACACCAGTTTGAGCTGTGTTTATAAGTGTACAGTAGCCCCAGGGCCTCTTTGGTGCTAACTGACAGCTTTGAAAAGTTACCAGACCAAATTATGTATCTCTACGCCGAATCAAATTATTTGCAAAAACATGTGTTTAGCAGCTGTCACTTCTGACATTAAAAATTTAGGTATATACCTAAATGTTGACTGTCAGAAGTCAGCTGTGAGCTGTCAGTCAGCACCAAAGAAGCCATGGGGCTACTGTACATAGACTTGACTCCTTTTATGAAACTAGAAAGTTTAGATTTATATATTAACAGTGACGGAAATGTTTATTACCTTGTTGTTGCTACTATTCATCCACGGAATGAGACTATCTATGAACTGGCCGATATCCGCACACTCAAAGGAGTTATCCGGATCCGCGAGAAAGTTTATTAGGTTGTTGGCGATTGTCAGCTTTGCCTTTGTATCCGTACTGCCAAGCAGTTTTAAGAAACCGTCCATGTCCCTAGCATTGAAGGCAGACATTTTTTTTTTTCTATTTTACTTTTCTGAAAATTTAAGTTTAAAAAAAAATATATTCTCAAACTTGCGATTAATTAATCCACGTCAAACTCATGAAACACTTGATTCACCTTCAATCACACGACAGTATTTTTTTTCAAGGGTATACCCTTACGACACAAATTTTTATAACAACCACTTTCAGTCCCACTTCTTTTCAAAATTGTTAGCCATGGATTTTTATTTTTTTTATGGAAATGTTAAATATACTATGGAAACATTAATATTGATGTTATTGACAATAAGAAGTCTTTATTGTTACTTCCAGTTACACAACATTTTGCACTATCCCAATTATAGCTCAACAATTATCTGGGTTCACACCACTAGCGTTTTCTTCGCTGTCAGTTTCAATCATTTTCAAAATCACCGATGGGTGTCACCACAACACCTAAAAAAAGAGACAAAAAAATTAGATTAATATATCAAATAGGCTAATAAATATATTATTAATTAATTAATTTAAATGACTCATATCAACTATTACAAATTGAGATTTATAATACTTATTAATTAAGCCTATTTTTACCTCATCACCGTGTGTTATTAGCTGTTCAGATGCATATGTGTGTGTGTGTGTGTGTGTGCCTATGGTTTGCTCTAATGGAGTAGGGACGAATTAGAAAGCATTTTAGATGTAATCAACCCGCATTTGTGCGGAAGGAGAGTTGGAAACCATTTAGGAAGAAGCAGGCTGTATCCAAATAGTATACTTTACGCGCCGTCGACCCTTGACGTTCACTAGATAGTTGCATTAGCAATCACATGATTAAGTGCAGAACCGTTTGAATAGTCACAAAGTGTGCTAGTGCACCGCTCACACGCCCATGAGTCCAAGGGCGACAGCAAGTTACCCTTGACACGCCAGTGATGGGGTGTTTCATCGGCAAGTGTTAAATTTTTCGTCTGCTAGAGAGAGCGCTCGTAGAGTAATGTGATCTTTGATTACGTATGTTAAGTATACTGGCTGTTTTATTGTGCTGTGTTGGATAATTTGTCATGTGTAGTGAAAATAAGTCGCCACAAATATGTAAGTGTCCTACGTTAATTCGGGCTGATAGATGGTGTTGAAAATAGTTTCTAAGAGCATTGGTAGGAAGCAGCACTGCAGACTCAAGGGTGTGAAAAGGTTATTTTGCCTTTCGAATAGTCTGTTGCAGTCTTCGATCTCAAGTGTGTGTTAAGTGTAAAGTAATCAAGTCAAGTGTTCTTGACTATTCGGATACAGCCGTCTCAATAGACCCGACTGGGATCCAAACCTCAATCTCCCTTTCATTAGTAGGCAAGTCTAAAATGAGTGTGACGACTTAGGCCATTTAATGAGTGAAGTGGTTTTTTCTTCAATATTTAACTACCTGGTAATACTGGTATCTTAAGAAATTGGTGCTCAATAATACCCTCTTTTTTTTTGCTGCACGCAAAATACAATAAAATAATATTATTAGTAATTATTTATTCTGCTTATAAAAGAGGTCCCTAATCAGCTAGTGACATGTGTATGCCCTACCTGTTATTTGTAAGTGCACGTGTGTACGTAAACTAAATACAAAGGTTAAGTAGACCTCTGTCGATTAAGAACTGTTCTCTGAATGATAAGCTAGGACGACGTTGGGATGAATTCAATTCAAAACTTCAAACCGGGGTTGCATTAGGCCTAATTCAAATAAACAAATACTCTTAACGCAAATTTGTAAGGAATTAGACTAGGTTTAATTTAGAGTGACACCTTGGACCATGCGTCCACCGAAAAACTGTCATCTTGAGTTAATTGATGGTTACTAGCCAATGTGACTGAATATAAACATACTTTTGGAAAAATACAAACATACAGGGTCAACAATGATATTATTTTACTGTAGGCCTATTTTATAGGTAATGATATGATATATCGAAAGTGATAGCTGCAGATCAAAGGACTTCAGGTGGAAACGAATGAACAATGTTTTAGTAAAAAATAAATAATTAAACATCGTAAAGTATTTTCCTATCTGAATCTGATGCCTACACGGAACAAGATGAATACAAATTTGGTTGAAGATAACTATAATGACTTGCTTAGATAAGATAGGCCTACTTATGACAAAAGGTCCACAACACGATTCAAGTTAAGAAAAGTTTTCTGTTACCTGTCTAAAACCAATATTTAGCACATCCCTCCCTCCCACTTTCCTAGAAATAAATGACATGATTATGTGTTTTATTTTCTCTGAATTGTGTCTTGTGTTTGTTAGCAACTATACTATAAAGAAGAGAAAAAGAAACAGGAAGAAAGATGCATTCTTAATATATTTTACATGTGCCAGCTACATTAGACACTTAATGATCTTTTGTTTGTTTACTAATCTAAAATGAAATAGACCTGCACTTGTAAAATGCAAGTGTTCAGTAGGCCTATATAATTGCTATCACATAATATCATAACAATAATTTACGGAGATAATTAACTAAGATTAATAAAAATAAGTTGCCAGGTAAATACTAAATAGACCTCCCTAGGAGTAAAAAAGTTTGCAATGTCCAACAAAAATGGCTATAGGTAAGGGAATAAGTTCGTAGTGCTGTATCATAAGAATACTATAACCCTAAGCTATCATAATCTGAAAATTGTTACACCAGAATCAATATACTTAATATTTAAAATTAGCAAAATATGATTTAGTCTAAGTAATTCCCTCTTCAATAAACGAAAGAAACTCAATGTTACCATAGTTGCATGCAATGGTGGGTAATTAAAATCATTAATGAATACATTGTAATTAATCTATAATATATATTTATAGTTAATCTGAATATAAAATTGTGTTATACTTTGTAAAAGGGACTTGTTTAAATCTGAATGTCATGAACTCTTCCATTTATAATCAATACTTGTTTGAAACAAGTTGGTTAAGTTTATACTTAATAGATAAGTCCATAGCAAATTAAATTAAAATTACTATAACATACTTGGTCACTATCCTTTCTGTTTATTTATTGGCATAAAACACATTTCAATAAAAAACACTTCACTGCCGTCACCTAACGAACCGTTCCGCCATGTTAGAAAACGATTTCTAGTTAATAAATAAAATGAAAAAGCACGAAAGCCAGGGTTACCAACTCTAAACTCTTTAGTTAGCCATAAAGACTGGGCTGTATTTTGTTTGGTAGGATTTAACTAGTTTCTAGATTAGAATCAATTATATTTTGTAAGAAAAAAATTAAAAGACACACAAAAAAAGTGCCGATACTAGCTTATAGGGTTGCTATATTGTTCAATCTACCTATTCATACAATAAACTCTTAACTAATGTATTATTAATTGTCTTGTTGCTTTGTAGCAGAGTTCCAGATTTTTTGGTATTACTTTTAAGAAGCACATATCACATTATTCTATAAGTATCCCAATATTTGATATATTTTACAGGAATAGGATGCATAAATAAAAGTAAATTGTAATGTTGGCCCAGCTGAATAAATATAAATATAATCAAAATACAAGTAAAAAAAGTTTGAATGATTTATTACTTTGCAAATAAATTATATATCAATAAATAAACTTACAATTCTTTAAAAATCCGAACAAGATGTTAAACCCAAATTAACAACAGATTTGATGGTATATTTTCCTGCTAAAACTCTTCCATGCATTTGTCCATTTATTCACCAATATAAACATGCCTGCTACCTAGTGAGTATAAAATAAACCTTTATTGTAAACTTTCTGATATGTGCTGCTACCTTCTAGCTACTATAAATACTATAAAATCAAGTAATGACGTCTAAAACGACAAGGTAATCAATCAGTAGAACATTAATTTTACCTTTTATTATTCAAATATAAAAAGCAAGAATTTAGGGAACGTATTTTTTTGAACATAGTAAATAGCAATTAAAAATATTGTCCTAAAGTAATTCTTTTACATCAAAACAAAAACTTAGTTACAATATAATACTTTATAGGCTTGCAATTAAATTAGAATTCCTACAAGTTTAATTTAGTTTAATTCGAGTTTAAACATGTTAAACTAAAAGAAAAGTTCCTGGCCCAATTACTAAATGACCACAAAATATATGTCAAAAACTGTTGAGCATACAAAATGTAAAAAATTAAACTAACTCCATCTACTGAAGCAATATTTGATTTATTTGGGCAAAAAAAAAGTTTTTATTACTTTCATAAAAACTGATCATACGGTCCTTGACTCGACTTCTTTTCCATCCCACAAAGACCAATCAGAGAAAGTATGGGGCCAAAAAGTTCGTGTCTAAGGGCGTTTATGTTTTCGTTGTCGCAACACTGCCCCTAAATCACATTGTTGTAGTTCTCCGAGATACTAAAATCGAGTCTAAGATACCTGTGTTCACAAAAGGCTTGTTGTATTCAACGCTTGAATCTTACTATCAACTGAACGCTTTAAAGGCTGTGTTTGTTCCTATCAACAACTTTATTCTGTTTCTCTATTATATATTTATTTAAAACCTTCTTTGTTAACCTGCTCACACCTCCCGGATATATTGTATCGTACCGCAGCTGCTCCCATTTTGAACCACACGCAGCTCGAAGATCGTGAAGGGAGCGGTTAGAAGGATGGAGTTTTTCGGCGCCAGCCGGCTGGGGTACGCGAACCCCGTGAAGGAGGCACTCCGGTGCGACTACAAGGAACCTTCGAGCGACGGGGCGAAGGTCCGAACCCCGGTGCTCTCACCTGAGCTGGACGTCTACCACGGGCAGTACGACGGCCGTGCTTACAGCTCGCACGATAAACTGAAACGTTTGAGGCGCAAGGGTAGCTGGCACCCACATGGTACGGTTTCAATACTGTAAATTCAATTCAGCAAGTTTACAGTAAAGGTTTATTTTATACTCACTAGGTAGCAGGCGTGTTTATATTGGTAAATAAATGGACAAATGCATGGAGGAGTTTTAGTAAGAAAATATACCATCAAATCTGTTGTTAATTTTGGTTCGGATTTTTAAAGAATTGTAAGTTTATTTATTGATATATAATTTATTTGCAAAGTCATAAATCATTCAAACTTTTTTTACCTGTATTTAGATTATATTTATATTTCTTCAGTTGGGCCAACAATACAATTTACTTTTATTTCTGCGTCTTCTGGGTGTTTAATTTCTTATTGCTTGTTTAATGCAGCTTATGTTATAGAATTATAAAGGGAGCATGAATAACCTCATTAATAGAGTGAAAATGTACCAACATTTGCCTGGAAAGATAATTAAAGCCCTGTTTTTTTAAATTTCCCAGCGCAACTGGTCATTATACGAATCATTCAAACCTCCACGACCAAGCACACTACTATTGAGCTAGTCCTACCGACAGTGGCGGCTCGTAGCTAAAATTAGTGGGGGTGCTGCTAACACGGGAAGCAAAACAGTGCATTTTTTTTACTTCACAGTCGCAAAGCCAACTTTTCCGTTGGTACCATTCAGAATTAAAGCTACGAATATATTTCTTGTTGTTGCTTTTGCCTGGCTGAGATATTAGAATATCAGGTGTTGAACGGCCTCTTTTCTTAACTGTAACTTTCTCATGGAGAGATAGCTATAAAAACTTAAGCTGTTGAAGTTAACTTACAGTCACAGAACTTATTTCTTGGGGATGCAAGGCCATGTTTAAAGTCTTCTGTTAAATAAAATAACAGAAAAAAATAAATCAAATATAATAGCTGGAAGCAGAATAATAATCTAATTATACATTCTTCTACACTTGATCACATTCAAGAATATGGTACACGGTTTTTAAGCACAACACACGCTGAGTAAAATAAACTTCCTTCCACCATCACGCAAGAGCTGGCACTGCGAGAGCAACAGTGCTTTCTCTACCCGGCAGCCCCACCTTCCTCCCCACCCCCTCCTATGTGCGCATGCGCACAACAGTCAAACGCCACGTCGCTGGCACTGTGAAGCGCACAGTTCCATACAAATATATTTGTATATTTTTCATAAACTGGGGGATGGCTACTGAAGTACTGACATTAAGCTTAAGGACTATATATATTGTACTACAAAAATAAAGAAAGAATTAAAGAAAAAAGGACTCATTATATTAAATGTTATCGATAATATCGAGTGGAAATAGGGGGTGCTACAGTTCCGAAGTGCCTATACACGAGACGCTACTGCCTACCAATATCGGGGTGTTTATTGACGTGCGCTGTCTTAGGTTAGATAAGGATGTAGGGAGCGCGAGAAAAAGAAAGTGTTTTTTGCAGTTTTTTTAGCAAAACATTTTTTGGTCTAAATAAATAAAACGTTGCTTCAGCAAAACCATAGAGTGTAATTTTCTTCGCCTGGTGATATCAACAGTTGTTGAATATCTGTCATGAGCACAGCGACATTAGATGTAGAGAAAAAGTTGTCATTAAATTCCAGGACACCCTTGACAGATAAAACACTTATCTATTTTTGCGTCTTTTACACCCCCTCTTTAAGGTAAGTTGTAAGTTCTAACTCTTTATTATAAAGTGCAAGTCGCGAAGCTAGACCTATTTCACTTAAAGTTAAATGTATATCTTAGCTGACAACTGGAAAAGCTTTACTTTCACGTATTCAAACGCCAAGTCATATGACATGTAAATGTCACCTGTGATTAAAAAAATCAATATCTATAAATAAAATTATAAAAAAGTTATCAATTTTGGCAGCAAAAAAAAAGTTCATTTTTCTAAAAGTTTCTTCCTAGCAAAACCCTACTATAGCTATGTACTGTCGGAACACTGTAGCTGATGTATTGTTACGTCACATGACGAACAAGAAGTCAGTCCCTAATGAGTGATCAAGCTGAACTAGAGCAAATAAGTCAATTGACAAATTCATTTTAGTATTTCGCGTTTTACTGCAATTCACAATATAAGACGAGGAAGGTAAATCTAAAATAAATGCGCCAGGATTCACGTGGTGAGAGGATGAAAACATATTAGTGTAGTAAGATACAACCAGCGCACCCACGTGGGGCTCAAACTAAGCTAACTTTTCCCCTCCTAGATGTGATGCAACGTTAATGACACAGACGTGTAAAGAGCTTATGAAAACAACAATAAAAATCGTGATTAGAGCCGATATATATTTTCCGATGATGTCTGTCGTATTAAATAAAACGACGAATAGATAACTCTTTTGCAAAACATCAAGAATTACATATTTACATTTTAAATCCTCTCGTTCTACTAATAACAATAATAAAAAAAAGGCATCCCTGCCTCCTATCATAATACCAACCTTGCAAACAGCATGATGTTGACAAAAAGCGCGCCAAATCACTCCGGAACAACAGATGAGCAACGATATTCCTGTAATTTATAGCAATAAAACAAACATACCACACAGCCATAAATCAATCGTCAAGTTTTAATGCGCGTTATTCAAACTCTTTGTCATCATATTTAACTTCAGAGGGAACTCATATATCACTTTGCGCGCGTTTGTCATATTAGCAGACAAGTACGTGAAAAAAAAAATTTAAAAAAAGAGGTTTAGTTCTTTTTCTCCTGTATGCATGTTTTGTTTGTTTACTAAAAAGTTTTGAACTCATATCGCTAGTGGCTGACTTGTGGAAGGGTGGACTACACAAAATATACTATTAATTCTTGCTCCCATTTCAAAATAAAATTCAATAATTTTAGAATCCCAATGATATTTAAAACAATAGCAAATAAACCCGCTTCGGTGGCCGAATGGTATAACACGCTAGTCTCGCAGTAGACTAGACTGCCGATGACGGGGAGATCGAGGTTCGAATCTCGGCTGGGGTGTACTGGGAGGGATTTACTAAAATAGTTTTCCAATCTCCCTCCCCGAAAATGCGGGAACAATTCCTCTTACTATAACCTCCCTTATCCCCAAAGTCATTAGCTTAATTAGTGCATAAGCTTATATAATTATTAATATTATTATTATTATTATTACTATTATTATTATTATTAGCACCGCGTCTTACTACCCGATTGGGTTATACGCACTTACGCTAATGGGTAATGGTAGGGTGATTGTGAGATGAAATGAAAGACCTACCGTTTAACGTGGGATCCGAACCACGGTGGAGGCCTGGCATTCCCCACATTCACAAGATGTATTGTCAGAGGTGAAGGAAGGGTTTGGTAATCAGATAAATCTGTGCCGGGATCGAGGATTGAACCCCGGCCGCCAGCACAGAAGTCTGACACCTTACCCCTAGACCGCCAGGTCACCTACCATAAGCTTATAACCCGAACGGGTAGTAAGACGCGGTGCTACACAAATAGCAGATACGAATATATTGTTTTGAAAGGCGTATTTACAAGAATGATACAAAATATTAGAGGATATCTGCAGCGAGCACTGAATATTATTGAGCTAAAATTTATTCAAAACCTTTTATTGAGAAAAGTTTTATAGAACGAGGCCTCACTCGTCTTTAAAGTTAAAGGTTTACACGTCAAATCCATAAGTTTTTAGCTTTCGATGTTTAATTTTAAGCGAAACTTATATTTTTTTGCCTTCGCACAACTATGAGAACTTTAAAACGACCTTTCTACCAGCTCTATAGCTATTTCTTGCATACCATTCTAGTCATGTTATGATTTTTAACCAAAAATAAATATTTTATTTACCGACGTACAAATCATGGTTTTCATGGAGATGTAAACAAAGAATGATTATACTAATTAACCCGCGGGCACAAAGTAGAAAAGATGGAAATTCGCTAGAAAATCGGATTATCGTTGGAATATACTATTATTTTTTTCGATATAATGGAGCCCAAATCTTTAAAATCATCTATCGTTTGTCAAAATCGTTTCAGCCGTTTGTTCATTATTTCAATTACTGGAAATGGGCTTATCAAATTATGTAATATATAGAATATTAGCATTGCTCAAACTAACACGTAATACACTGCATGGTTACCCCGGGCAACGCTTTTATTTGATTCAAACAGACAGAAAAAAAATCTCATTTTACTCTTTCCGACCCATTTTTTTTATAGATTTAAAAAAAAAATCTAGACCTAGTAATTTTTTTAAAAAATTTCAGTACATCTGGTCGATATTCAAGTCTAGATCTTTCTGTCAACAGCAAACCAGACAAGACGAGACGCATGCCTTTTCTACGCGTGGCCACCGATGTGGGTTGACAATATCTTTATTTCTCTGTGGATAATTTATACAGTAGCCCCATGACTTCTTTGGTGCTGACAGCTCACATCTTTGAAAAGTTACCAGACCAAATTATGTATCTCTACGCTGAACCATATGATCTGCAAAAACATGTGTTTAGCATCTGTCACTTCTGACAGTCAATATTTAAGAATATACCTAAATTTTGACTGTCAGAAGTCAGCTGTGAGCTGTCAGTCAGCACCAATAAGACTATAGCTTATGTTATTTATAATTTAACAAGTTCCTTTCACAGCTAATCGTAGTTTCCTAAACCACACGTGTAGGCCACGATAGAAAAGGGTAATCAAATTAAATATTGCTTCAGTATAAACCTAAAGAGATTCTAGACCTAAGCTTAGTCGGTAGCGTGTCTGACTACGGTGATAAGAGTCCCGGATTCGATTTCCGGCATGGCCGAATAATGCATCATTGGTGAAATGTAGGTTTACCACTCTCACATTGATATTTAAACGGTCGGAGACAGAATGTTGTGCCTATTCTATAGTATAGAGTATAAAGTTATATTATAAGGCATATGAAACAACGAAAGTCCTAGCACCCAGACCTCGAGCTGGAAACAGTAATGAATGTAAAGTAATGATACACATAAAAAGTTAAGTTTTCTTCGAAAGGTGATATCAATAGTTGTTGAATATCTATCAAGGCTATCCTGGAATTTAATGGAAACTTTTTATCTTAATTAAAAAAGTTTCTCGTCTAATGCCGCTATGCTCATGAAAGATATTCAACAACTGTTGATACCACCGTGTGAAGAAAATTAAGCTCTATGTTTACACCAGAGAAATATTTGAGCTATATTTTTACCAACCAACAAACTGCAAAAAACAAACAAAAAAAAACTTACCTTTTCTATCCCTACAATCCGACGTTAACGGAACCAGCGCGCTTTTGTGCTTTACAGGCCCCTCGCAGATATACCGCACGCCAATCACGTCGGCTCAAAGCATTGGGTGGTTTGTGGGTGACGAGGCTTTGCGAGACTCGGCCTGGGCTCGAACGCAGACCACTCGACCCTTGGTCAGATCGGAGATTACCAGGTAATATCATCAACTAACCCAGAAGTTGAATTTAATTTTTATCAACAATAATTTTGGAAAATATGATTTGTAACTATAAATAATTGTGTTTTATCATTTTTTTTAAAGGAAGCTGTATAAGTTTTTATTTACTTCATCAGTTCGGTACGAAGGAGAAGTTAAAAAAGTTTAATTTTAACTCAGATTAAGTTAGTGCTGCCATCTGTTTGACAATTAAGATACCTTTCTAATTCAGTTTAGATTATGGTTAAACCAGGTATTTTTCATATTTAAATTAATTTAAAAAAGTAATTCTTACTGTCCTCATGGGGTTTGAGATATTAAAATTGTTGACCTAGAAAATATGTCTAATGTACTGTACCTTCCCCCTATTTCCCTCGTAGCCTTCATATGTAACCTTATATTAAATAAATACCAAATCAGCTGAGAGGGGCCCATCTGTCTTGTAAGCTAAAGGTACCGGGTATGATTGCAACATTTAAAAATTAAAAATATATAACATTGTATCGGTGACATAAATACACTAGTGTCACCATTACCCTGTCACCAGGACTAGTTGGAAATGAAGAATAACTTATAAGATCATAATTTTAATGTCAATTGTAATAGTTTATCAATATATTCAAACGAGAGTTTTCAACTAAAATTTTGATATAAATAAAAATAAATTAATCACAGAAATATAATTAAGTATATACTTAAATAATATTGATGCGTCAAACTACTATAGTCCAATTTTTGAAAAAAGGGCCTTTTACAAGAAAAACATTTCTGTAAAAATAGATTACATTTTACTATCAAGAATGATATCTTCAGATCACATGGATTGGCGTATGGATACGTGAAAGAAGATCTAGTAACTCTTATGGATGAAATAAATAAGGTTCTTGCTGTGCGTATAACCCGAACGGGTAGTAAGACGCGGTGTTAATAATAATAATAATAATAATAATAAGGTTCTTGCTATGAAAATTGTATTGTAGTAGAGACCAAATCGGGATAGGACGAAAATTATTTGTTCCTCCCCAACTTGGAAACTCGGACAGTTAAACGTCCATCCTGGACTCAAAAGTATACGTCGTTTTAATGTTCATAAAAAAATTAACGTCCGTGGCTTCATTGTGCGCGTGTGACTAACTTAGCCCAGGGTTCGAATTCTAGCATGGCTTAAATAAAATTCGTTGGTGAAATTTTCACAATGATGAACTTATTAATTATTATTAGCACCGTGTGTTACTACCCGTTCGGGTTATACGCACTTACTGCTAAATGTGTAATGGTAGGGTGATTGTGAGATGAAATGAAGAACCTACAGTTTAACGTGGAATCCGAACTACTGTGGAGACCTGGCATTCCCCACATTCACAAGTTGTGATTAATACACGTCTTGTCAGAGGTGAAGGAAGGGTTTGACAATCAGATAAATATGTGCCGGGACCAAGGATTGAACCCTGAACCCCCAGCACAGAGGTCTGATGCCTTACGCCTAGCCCACCAGGTCACCTGGTTATTGTGTCTGATCTTTATTAAATCTAGTTTGTAAGTCGTGTGCTGATATAATCATTTTATTAAACTTGTATTTAAACTTAGCGTTTTCACCGACATGAAGCGATTTATTTACACCTAATCAATTTTAATACTCTATTTAAAAAGGATGTATGAAAAAAAATATCCGAATTTTTAAAAACATTCTAAACGGAAACATCAATTTCAGAAAAATACAAATTATTTCGACAGAGATTTCTCAAGTCTTACCAAAGCTACTTTAGTTTTTTGTTCAACAAAATAAAAGCAATCACTTCGAGGATTATTATATCAAGATTTTCCAAAATTTTAATATTGTAGCCGCAATCAATGATATGTAATTTACGTTAGTCGCTATTAAGAGAGGATTTCCGATTTCATAAAAAAAAGTATTTGAGGTCTGTAAAGAGAAATGTCTTGAGTTGTGGATTGGCACAAAAATCTCAGGAGTCTGAACTTACACTTAACTTTACCACAAATCTTGTGACTTGAGCATGTAATAAAGTTGACCTAGCCAACTTTTCGTTGGCTACCATAAGACTTATTGCTAGCACCGCGTCTTACTACCCGTTCGAGTTATACGCACTTACACTAATTACGCTGATATGTTAAGTACGAGTAAGGTTTAATTCAAAGGGAGTGTATCACATTTGCGTGAAAAAAACATTTAGGTAATCCCCCCTCCCCCCCTCCAGTACGCCCAACCGGGATTTGAACTCCGATATCCCCATCATCGACAGTCCAATCTATAGCAAGAGTGACGTCTAAAACTATGTGGTCATCGAAGCGGGCTACTTAAACAATTACTTTGTCTCAAAACATCTAGAATTATTCAATCGTATTTAATAACTTTTGAAATAATCACTGTAAAAAACTAAATAAATTAATTTGGTTTGTTTTCGCTTGGCATGCTGTTTAATTCAGAAATACTCGTATATTATATCTAATCTTAAGTTACCAACTCGTAAGCTCAACATATTTTTAAATCCAAAATAAAATAACTTTTTTTTTTTCAGATTCATGGATGAAGCTCTTAGAAAGGACATATTTTTCATGTGGAAATAGCCGTACGGCGCCATTTTAGATCACAAGAACATAGTTTCACTTTAAATTGCTACCAATACTATTATTTTATTGCTGGTGATGTATTTTTCAGAGAAAAATATATGTTAATAAAATTTTAAAGTGTGTTTATTTAAGAAGACGAGTTTTTTCATAATGATTGTTTTAAATTATAGTTAAACAAATCCTTTTGGGAATTATTATTTTCGCATAGCGCGTTCCGGACATGGTCTGGTAAGATTAATTATGTAGAAAGGAATTTTAAGAAAATAGAAAACTTTTTTGGTAGTCAACAATTTAACATTTTTCTTTATTAGTTGACCGAGCATAGGATAGCGAGGTTATATTTTAAATTTACGATTTGGTATTTTGTCTTTCTGTTTAGATGTCTGTCTCGAGATTATTATCAAATGTATCGACCTATTTTCACGAAATTTGTCAGTATGATGTAAATTCATGGTTTTACAACTTAGTTATTCGTTTCAAAATGGTGGCCGCTCAAAAGGTTTTTTATTAACATACATCTCAAATGATTTGAATTTTATTTGATTGAGTATATAGGGGGTATTTTTTTTTTGTAAATGTTGGTATCTATAGAGAGACAGACGTCTTAAATCGTCTAAACAATTGTTATTCTCTATGGATATAATATTGAATTTAGTATTAATTTGTTTTATGTCTAACTTGATCACCAAGGAGAAATATCTACTTCAAATCCAAGGAGAAATTATGGGAGAATCCAAAGAGACAGTATTAACCATAAGAACATGACATAATTCTTAACTCTGGTGTACTTTTATGAATTATGGCAGAAAACTTTACTGCACACAGAACTACTAGTTATTGTTTTATAAGTAATGATAGTTATTATCTGTGAAAAGATATAGTTTTAGATCACATGGATTTACGAATAAATATATACAATTTATTTTATTAATTTGTTTAACCGTCAAGAAAGATCCTTTTTATTTTCTCTTGACACCTCGAAGAATGAATTGTTGTGATCGTCAAAAAAATCGAATTCGATATTTTGATAAATGACAATGTTTCATGACTCCCAGAAACTTAAAAAGTGGGTTTCGAGATATTGTCTGACTATATCTCGGACAAGAGCCGAAACCATTATATTGATCGGTCTAAAATTTGGTATCTAGGGTTTTTATAGGATCCCCCCGAGGGGTTTTCGGAATTAGTTATATAGCCCTAAAATTACTGAAGGGTAAAAAGAGATAAAATTGATTTTCTCAAAATCGACGGTAACAATTTAAATTAAATTTTGAATATAGGCATTGCTTACCATTACAAACAAAATGGCGATTCTCGCTATTCCGTAAAAAGCATATTTCCAATTTTGATCGTATATCCGCAATTATTTGAGGTACTAAATATTTGATCATTGTAAAATTGTAGTAATATTAAATCTAAAACTCTTATTTTCAAATAACATATTTTTAAATCAAGACTTTCTAAAATATAAGCCAATATTTATATATTTTTTATCGCCGTCTATAAAAATTAAGTTGATTCTGATGCTCTTTGGTGGAAAGAGATGTTCATCTTTTCTCAATGTTTCATCTTTTTTTTTGAAGGGTTGTTTCTGCAACAATGTGTATTATTTTGTGTCACAAATTTTACGAGTTTTTTTAAGTAAATGTCTCTATTATATGATTAAAGAGAGATATGTTTCTACTGAAGAAGTAGTTGATCTATTTTGGTCAAAACATGTTTTGATATAAAAACCTGCGCTTAACTCGCATTCCATACGCTTCCGCCTAAGTCAAGTACAGTCCCATCAATACTGGCCGGCCCTTGTAATAAACCACGAGCCATCTCTGAAGCTATATTATAATTAATCATTTTGTTTAACTTTTAGTCATCATTAATTATATTATTAAGTGAGCATTATTAAAAAAATATTCTAAAATAGATTTACGCCTGTAGCTCTAGGTCCAAACATACACAACATTTTGGAGAATAAACAAAACTATAACTCAAATAACTAATCCAAAGAATGAGCAAGAGATTTGGTAGTTTTCGAAGCATTTCATGTCTAAGAATAATGATATCTCGATGTCGATAAATTGAACAAGTTAGCCGGGACAGTGTCAGCCATCTTTTTCTTCCAGTTCACTTCCATTTCGTTCCTCTTTCCCTCCTATTCTCCACCAACCTCTCCCCACTTGTCCGTAACACCCCAGTCAGGCAAGCAATTGTCTAAAGTGGCTTTGTGTTAGGAAAACTTTGCGCATTACGCCATGTTTACTCGACCACTACCCTCTCCCCTAACCCCCCCCCCCCCCCNCATCCCCTTTCCATCTACAGCTTTTGACGAGTCGATTTTCGGAATTGGCCGGGAGATCAAGGCTCGCGCTAACTGAATTATGTTCTTCTTTTGTTTCATCATCCCACGGCGCTGCTGCTATCTAGCGGCCATTTCCTTAATGAAATTTGAAATTCAATGAGCCTCTTTCTGTGTGACGTGTATAAGTTGTTGATGGAGATTTTTATCTTCCTCTGAATTTCGGAGACCCCTTTTTTTATATATATATATATTTCGTAGCATTTCAAGAGAGGGAAAATCTGTCGTTACATTGTAGTGGCTTGAACATGAGAAAATGGGAAATAGGGTCACAGAAAATAAATGCTCGACACAATAATGTTAAAATGTGAATACAGTGAAAACAACCAATTTCCATTTACTAAAGGGAAGCATCGTTGTAACCAATAGAGGGGCTTAAAAATTTATTTTTGGTATTGCTTACATCAGTTGTAGCAACTATTTAAATGCATATAACTTATATAAGAGTTTTTATGTACTTATCGAACAATTCACGCATACTGCTCTCAACAAATTTATATCAGATTTGCTACGATACTAAAGGATTTACACTAGAATTTTTTAAAACTAAACAATAAATTATTTTAATAGAAAAAAAACTCATTCTATTTTTCTCGTTTGATGCCGGGTATTTTTTTACAGGTAGTCTATAAAAATGCAAAAAAAAAAAGTGAAATCATATAACTGAGTGTAGCTCGCCAATATTCAAAACTGCTTCGTTTTGTTGGATTAATCTGGACGTTGTCTGGTCGCCTCAGGTAGCGCTACTTGAAGGAATTTGATTACGTCATTACTTACGTCATCCAGTAAACAGCAGTTATATTGTAGTACTAAAACAACCACACATACATTTTTTAAAAAAGTAAATAGAGTAATGATTTTAATTGGACATTGTTGTGGACTTTAAAGTTTTGTTTATTATTTAAGAGTTCCAAAATGTGACCTGATTTTTAACAACTTAGTTTCTCTACCATATGGCTTTGGGTATGTAATGCGTTGGCTTGTGTACTGAGTGACGTCACAATCTCAGCCAATCAGATGTATTTCTCCATCTGACGCTACATTCTAAACTTGTTATGTCGGTTGATTCCACAGGTTTCTGTTTGCGTCCTCGTCCCAACCTCTTTGATGGTAGTCCTTGCAAGAGTATATAACGGTGGTATATAATGTTCATAAGGGGCATGCGAGACATAACTTGTACGCTCTTTTATAAGATAATAAAACGTGTAACAATGTTTGAAAACAAGGTATACAAATTGGATAGAGACAAACTATTTATTTATGCATTGTTACATTTTATTTCCCCCACATCTCTCTTCATATTATGTCAACTGTTCGCCGAAATGTTGTGTCTCAAGGTCATCCGACGGTAAAAATATTATTGCACAATTTAAAAATATATAATGATAAGCTACAATTAACGGTGATTCAATTATTAAAATCATTACAACTCACGAATTATATTTTATGCTTTTTGCGTGTCATTGTTAATATAAAGTAGGGTATGGGTATGGGTCTGAAATTTAATATAGGCCTAATCTGACATACATCTGAGGTGTAGGCCTAGCAGTGTAATATTTATAATCTGATAAAGAAAAATAATTGTTAATGTGTAAGCAGTTTAAAAGTGGTGTAATTACATCATTTTTAATTATAGATATATAAATACTGTTATTTTTATACCCCAATAATGTTATTTTATCTAATTTTGTAGTAAACAATATCATTATTTAGAATAAATTTATTTGTTTTCATAACCCAAATCTAATAGCTAATTTTATTATTGTGTCCGAATAAGATCATTGCAAATATATATTCGAAATCAATATATTCCATGAAATTTCTTGTTTTGACTGTACCGAATATAGAAACAAAAACAACATCGACTAGCATAACTAATATTTCAGGCAAAGGTAGAATGTCAGATAATCCCAATTAATGACAAACCCAGGTAAAACGGACGCCGGCTTCCTTACCTGGTCGGTGTTGCTGGAATGGACTGAGA
>CABFOV010005841.1:0-15320 GCA_902141375.1 Timema poppense
CGTCCATGAAATGGCTCGAAATCATTTACCAATTCTCGAGGAAGTCTTAAGCAAAAAAGATCAAGCTGGTAGGTTATTTTATTTATTTAATTAATTATACATTCAATAATATTTAGCATATTATATGTTAAAGTCAGAACCCAAAATCGGTGAGAGTTAGATCTCACTGGGTTAAACTAGTTCCAGCAAAGCCATTTCATCAATAGCAGTTTCAAATAGTTATTTCTATAGCTAATAAAATGCAGCGGACTGTAGTAGTATGCACTAAAATCAAATCGTCAATACCTCTACTGTCTAGTTAAAGCAATATTGACTGAATTATCTGACTGCTGAAACTATATTTAGGTAAAACTAGTTGTGTCTTGGACAAATAATAGCTCTGATTCAGTGCTTCATGTATACCTTATGTTAGGTTTGGTTAGGTTAGATCAACATATTAATTCAACCATTTTCTTCCTTTTTAGATAGATTACAACTATGGTAAACAATTAAGTCTAGAAATAACTGGTGTTGACAAACTGGCTTTTCTGGAACTAGTTTATCTAGTGAAAACGGAGTTTAATGGATTTCGGGTTCTAACTGCAATATAAACGGAGACACACATATATGGTATATATAGTATAAAAATAAACAGAATTTAATTTATGGATCTTCTATCCAGAAATAGCGTATAACTAGAACGAGTAGTAAGACGCGGTGCAAAGTAAATAAAATAAATACATTTTATCCAGGATATTAAATCTAAGAAAATGTACATGATGAAAGTATATTTAATTTATTTTCTCCTGAGAATATATTTTGAAATGTCAATAAATTTTGCTTTCCTGCCAGGGCACTGCCACTCATTACTGACGTATAGATTTATGTAGTCCCTAAATTCTCTACTAAGTCTAGATGATTTGTAGCCAAACGCAGATGGCAGCACTGATCGCATCTCAGTCACTTCAGCCCTTCACCTCCCTGGTATGACATCACACGTGTCATTGTTTTCCTCATCAATAGATCCTGGTATATAGTAGGTCCTAACTGCAGTTTTACGTAGCCAGCTAAGTGCACAGCAAACCCTGATGATTTTTTCAACACTCTACAATCTAAAATACTAAATCTACTACCCAGAATACTAAAAACATTCTCCACAATACGCCTTGCTCTGCTTGGACGTTAGTTGAATATATTTTCTTCCTTTTACAAAGACATGGTGTTGTATGGTTGGTTAAGTATGTTTTGAGAGGGAATGCATCATCAGAAATGACAAGAGTATCCTTCTGGAAGCAAAACTTTTTCTAACGCCGGATAAAAGAAGAGTTTTGAAACACACCACTGTCAGACCCAATTAATGCCATTACAACCAATATAAATGTAGGTAAAACAGTAATCGTAGTTTGAAAGTGCCATGAGAACAATGCTGTTGTGTCCTTTGTAGCTAAAAAAACTGGGTTCCACAATATGAGGAGCTTGAATCCAAATGTGCTTCTCGTCGATGAAACCACACACCATGGAGAGCTCCAACTTGGAAATCTCAGCCAATTTTATCTCATTCGTGTGAAGTGTCTGGGACCTGAAAAAATTTTGATTCAGTACAGAATATTTTTTACTCGGCACTCAAGAGAGGGTTTTTTTTCTTTAGGAAACTCAGTTTACTTAGTATAATCAGATGGAAAACACATATAACACATGGAGACAGTGGTAAAGAATTTGATGAAGATGATTACACCATTGAAGGAAATTCTCCAAACCAGACTACTCCTTCTGAGGTTCCTGAATATCGAACTCTGACGCCTCGAAATACTGATAGAACTTTTGCATTTCAACCTCACACACACGTCGACCTCACGAAACAAAAAATGCCACCAAGAGTTAACTACAGCTGTATCTGAGCTTCGTCACATGAACCAAGTTCTTCATCAACCTTTCCCGGAAGAAGATAAGTTGGATGCCTTTGGCCGATACATAGCGTTTGTGTTGAAAAAGTTACCCATACACCGGTCAATACCATGTGAGAATGAACTGCAGTCAACGCTGACTCGATATCGTTTGATTGCTGCTATCCCACCACAGTATTTTCCTGGGTACAGCTCATCTTCCGGAACACAATCAGATTCCCCTATGTCACTAACAAGCAGCAGTGGATATACTTGCATGAACAGAGGCATCGTCAAGCCCTCATGCTTACATTCAAAAAGAATCGTCTTCTTTTCCTAGATTCATATTTCCTGTGGCTCCTGTTCCAAACTTTGGAACGTTCATTTATTTAATAGGTCTTGAAGGAAAATTAAAATATTTTGTGGCAATATTATTTAAAAGTCAGCCATTATTTTCAATACAAAGTAAATAAATCTTCCATTTTCTAGATGACTTAAGCATTTTTCATTCCTTAACGACAATACCCATATGTTTCAGTTTGCATTTATTTATTAATGTTTATGTATGTTGAACGTAGATTTAAATCCATTTTTGGTCTGTTTTCTATAATGTAAACTACCCATAATAATAGGGTTGATGGCTATTTCCAAAAACCCTTTGTGGGACCTTATGAAAATACTAGCTACCAAGTTTCAGCCAACTCGGTAAACTAGTTTTGACTTTAGGCCGAGTAACAGATAGACAAGCAGGCAGCATTGCAACAAAAAAACAACTGTTTAGGATTTAGGGGCTTATGAAACCTCAACATCCATCAACATCTCGAATTAGATTTTTTGACGATCAAAATACTTAATATTCCTAAAAGGTTGCGGAGAGTAAAATGTATCAATAAAACAAACAAATTAAATTATTTCTATATACCTTGACAAAAGAAAGAAAACAGACACTCGACTTTTTACGGCAATTAAGAATTACGCTCTTATTTACCTGCGTTCTTTTGTACCTCGATCTTTAGCGCTGTATTGTCCCCCACTTTTCGCTTGCGCTTTTATGCACCCGCGCTCTTCGGTAACATATTCGTAGCTACTACATGATCATGATTTCCGTAATTATTTGAGTTTACTTTGGAGTTTATTTTTTGTAAATGGTTAATTAATAAACTTATGTCAAGAGCTATGACCACCTGCGTGATCTAGTGGCTAGAGATTTATGCTACGGACCCAAATGTCTCAGGTTTGGTTCTAAGCACTTCCAGATTTTTATGTAAAGCAGTGTGTTTGGAATGGGGGCCTCCTGAATCCAAAATTGAAGTACTGCTTAAATGAAAAAGTAGCGGCTTCAGTCTATACAACTGATATTAATGGCTGAAGGGTTTCATTTGCTGAACACATAACACGCTCTATTTGCAGAATTTTGTGCTATCTTCGCCAGCAGGTGGCGGCTGCTCGGTCGGTATAACTAGATTTCAGGCTGACTCTATGGAGTTTTTTTTATATCAAAAGTTATGTGATTAGCAGCAATTTTTAGAATTGTACACAATGCCGTGTAAAAGTAGTGGAATAAATAATAATATGTAAGGAAAAAACTATAGTAAGTTTTATTTCACTATTGATAAATATATAAATTATAATAATATATAATATTGTACTTCTGTGCTACACCACTCGTAGCCCAGTTTGTGGAAAGATTAGCCAGTACTAATGTACCGTTTTCCAGGAGACGCCCGAATGTACTATTATTATTATTAGCACCGCGTCTTACTACCCGTTCGGGTTATACGCACTTACACTATTGTGTAATGGTAGGGTGATTGTGAGATGAAATGAAGGACCTACAGTTTAACGTGGAATCCGAACCACGGTGGAGGCCTGGCATTCCCCACATTCACAAGATGTCTTGCCAGAAGTGAAGGAAGGGTTTGGTAATCAGATAAATCTTTTGCCGCGACCGAGGATTGAACCCCGGCCGCCAGCACAGAAGTCTGACACCTTACCCCTAGACCCCCAGGTTACCCCGAATGTACTAATCGTACATCCTTCCCATGGTTGCTCTTTACATCATGGCCTGATTAAGTGAGGGAATGATGATAGTGAATATGACGGGGTGAAGCCAAATAATATTTAATCTAACTTAAGCCTAACTAACCGAACCCTGGTGACATTGGGGGAAATCCTTTTTTGGGAAAAATACACAACGTACCAGCCGGATCGATTATAACGAAATTATACAACACAACTTAGCTATGTTTATAAAAAATACTTTACATAATATTACTAATACCCTCATTTATATTGAATTGAATTATTATTAATAATACTATAAACATAATTTTTTGTTCAATGATACTGAGGTAAGGTATATTAAAATAAGGAAAATAGCTGCCAATCGATTGAACTTTGTTCGTTTGATTTTGAGTCTCTCTTGATATAATTTTGGGAACTCAACTGCCCTATTTGCAATTTTTGATAACTTTTCGAAAAGAAAGACGAAGATAGTCATCACTGTAATCCAACCTATAAAATATTACAACTACACTGTAACTACCTAGTGGGACCCCTCATCACAATTTGACCTTTGACCCCGACGTGAAGAGAGTGTGTATTGTTATGATTACGTAATGTTGGGTTCTCTCTGATTAGCTGTTGACATTCCCCCTCCCCCCTGATACCCCCACGCCTGACCTCCTTTCAGTGGTTTATTCTTGTAAAAACTTGTTTATTCTTATCAAAACTTGTTTTTTATATGTGTTCATTGGTTTTTTATGTTTGGGTAGAATTGAGACGGGCGTTGGAGTTTATTTGTGTGGGAGTTTATTTTTTATTTATTGGCGTACCATCCACGGCCATCCAGGCCCTCCATCTATAGCATCGCTAGTGAGGGCACAGCATGAACCTCTCCCGACGGCCACTTAGCTTAGAGTGCGAGAACTGGTTCCAAGCCGTAAGACCCCTTTCACTTCCTTCCCCCTTCACCTTCCCCCAGGCAATGGGTTTTTCCTGTGTCCTCATCGCAATGTCACAAACCCTCTACCCAACCCCTTCCCACATATATTTGGCAATGGGGTTTTTCTTGGTGATGTCGCAACTAGAGAGCATTGACACATCTCTGATTATGCACAATAAGGGGCCTTCGAATCCTCAGTTAGGGGCCACAATCACCTACCACAAAAGTCTACTAGAATTGGTTGTATGGTATCGTCCGTTTCATGCGTGGATGTAGGTATCAGCCATGCATCACTTTTGGTGGAGGAGTGAGGTAGAAATGTTCCAGTACTGGAGAGGGAAACGAATGACAGTACACCTCAGAAGAGATCCAAACCCCGACCTCTGCTGCCACAACTATATGGGGCTACTCGCATTCTTTTCTGGCTAAACGTCTATATATATATATATAAATTATGATAGTGCGGTAGGGATTATTAAGAAAATGTTCCAGAGGGAGAAATACTGACAGTTTACATGGCGGGGATTCTATTTCAACATCATCCGGCCAGAATAAGACGAGTCTGACATTTATACGGCGTACACACCGGTATTTGAACCTTGATACCTTTTGCGTGGGTCTAGCACAGATAATGTTTGTTAGAACAGTCGTACTTCCTTCCAAGTGCACCCCCATTTGCGATAGTGAAAAAAGGGTTTTTCTGATCGACCATATTTTCCTTTACCAGGTAGAATGTGTACCCACATTTGCTTGGAGTGAGAAAATCAATCTCAGAACGGGAATCAAACGTCGATCACTCTGTCATCGGCCGTCTAGTAGGCGACCATCGATGCATGTATACAAAAATTATTATAAAATGCATTTTTAATTTATGAATTGTGACGGTAGATCGCTACCCAAGGATAAAGTGAAATAAGAAACAACCGTTTTATTTCTTTAGCCACTTATAACAACAGAAAGAAGTTTTATTTTAATATCGTTTAATGTTCTCATCTATATTTTGTCAAAATAATATATAACTCTTACATGAATTTATAAATAATATTGAATTGAGTTACTTGAATTTATTTTAAAATTATTTAATGTTCGCAACTATATTTAGACAAAATAATATATAACGCCATAAATTCATAAGTAGTATCAGGGCTGAGGAAGATATAAAATGTATCTGCACTTGTGTGAATGCCGAGCGGGTAACCAGTAGTGATACGGTCAATCTGGATTCAATCCTCTCTAACCCCCTGCTAATAGCCACGAAGTTAAGCTTATCGGTATTTAGAACCGCATCTTACTACCCGTCTGGGGCACAACCCATGGAGGGTGAGTGAGAAAACCGACCTTCGTACACACGCACGACAAGGATTTGAACTACGTACATCGATCTCCCCCCATCCTTGGGAGTCAAACTCAACACAAAATTAACACGTTAGCTAACTACGCCATCGAGGTGGGTATTATCGCTAATTTAATCAAATGATTCCTTCCAGCATCTTTATGTTGTCAACTGCAGTCGCATTTGACCTTAGGAAGAGTGGAAAATCAGCCTCAATACACCCTACTGGGATTCGAATCCCCACGCCTCACCATCAGAAAGCCCAAGCAGGGATTTGAACCCAACCTCCGCCCAGCGAGGGAAAGACCTAACTATAGGAGTTTGACATATCTAGAGTGTGCCTACTGGTGGTGGCTGATGATTATAAAAATCCTTAAAAAAAAGTATTCATGCCACTGCCACATTTTTGTGGGAGTGGTCGATATACACGTTGAAACACTATAATATATATTATTTTCGTTTAAAGCAGAGCGTCAAATTGACTGTATCGAGAGACTCCGCACTATCTGTTAGGGCGAAACTAAGCTCTTCAGGCAAAGTGAGATGACCGGTGTTAGGGTGAGAGAGATATAAAGAGAGAGAGAATTGTTACTTGTAGATGTTACAAATTTAAAATATGTTCTTTAATAGTTAAAGAATGGCAAACTTATATTTTGGACGATATATCGTGTCCAACAGTGTATCCCCGCAGGGATTTGATTCCAACTTTCTCCACTAGAAATAGATGTGCCTGATATTTAAATGGCATGCCCACTCGCACTGAAGTGAAACTCGGAAAAGCCTAACAATAACTTCTGCGACTGCGGGATTCCTCAGAGTACATCAGTACGTTCACCCTGTTTGAGGTCATTTGACCCGTGAACTTAAAGTAGCGGAGAAACATTCTTACTTAGGACAAGTGGTAGAGATTATATCTTAAAGAGGGGTAAATCTATTAGCCTGTTATATGAGTGGACAGTTATTAAGTATTGTAAATTTGAAAACACACACACACGAACTCAATATATTTTAGCACAGCGTCTTACTATCCGTGCGGTTTATACGCGTAAGTACTAATTACGCTAATGGATTAGGAATTGTGAAATTTTGAATTTAGAGAAAGTGAGCCCACATTTTGCGTAAATGGAGAGTGGAAAACACCCCTAGATTACCAGACTGAGATTCGAACCTCGAACTCCCCCGTCCTCGGCAGTCTGGCTCTACACGAAACAAGTGCACCAGCCAACTACGCCACCAAGGCAAATTATTTTAGAAATAACCGTTTTATTCCATGAGCCACTTATAACAACAAAAAATAAGTTTTATTTCACATTTCACTTAATGTTCTCAGCTATTTTGCCGATTATATAACTTTTACAAAAATTCACAAGTAATATCAAATACAATTTTAAATATCATTTAATGCTCGTAACTATATATTGTGTACATTATAAATAACATGTACACAAAACAAATTAGCCACTTAAACTTCGAGCCAAAACTAGAGGAAGTGTACTTGTATTATTGATTTACACCAAAAAAAGTTTTAGAACATATTTTTTTACAAATATAGCTCACACCATGAAAATCGTAATTTTAATACTTATTTACATAAATAAAGGTTTTAGAATATTTTCTGTTGTATAAATATAGCTTACACCATGAAAAGTATACTTGGAATATTTATTTACAGAAAATAAAAGTTCTACAAATATAGCTCACACCATGAAAAGTATATTTGGAATATTTATTTACACAAATCATAGGTTCTTACAAATATATCTCAAACCACAAAAAGTATGCTTGGAATATTTATCTACACAAAAAAAGTTTTTACAAATATATCTTGCACTATGAAAAGTATACTTGAATTATATATTTACACACATGAAAGTTTTAGAAATATGGCTCATGCAATGAAAAGTATACTTGGAATATTTATTTACAAAAAAATATATTTATAGAATACATCTTTCACCTTGAAGTATATTATACATGTTTAGGTGTAGAGTTACACCATGAAAAATATACTTGGAATATTTATTTACAAATATATCTCACACTACGAAAAGTATACTTGGAATATTTATTTACACAAATAAAAGTTGATACAAATATATCTCACACCACGAAAAGTATAGTTGGAATATTTGTTTACACACGAATAAAAGTTTCAGAAATATGGCTCACACGATGAAAAGTACAGTATACTCAGAATATTTATTTACAAAAAATGGTATTTATAGAATATATCTTACAACTTAAAGTATATTATGGAAACAATCATCAATGTATTGAGGTTGTAGTGGAAATAGTGAACCCGATACTAATTCACAAAGTCCAGTTCAAACAGTATTTGTGTGTGTATATATATATATATATATAGCCAGATGGTTTCAATTTAAAATATTTACAAGGAAAAAAATAAAAATGACTAGAATTAAGACATATACAAACAAATAATTATATTTGACTAGAAATAATCAGGTAGGTGAAGGATTGTACTGGCGGATAAAAAAAAATAAAAAAGTATCCCGGGTGCATAAAAAATATGCGTGTTTCCATGCAGAAAAAAAATATGAAATAACTCAAATCTTTGAAAAATTGTATGTCAGGGGAACTGTCTAGAGTGAAACAAAAATAGGATATTTATTCAGCCCGTCTAAATGATCACCTTTTAGTCGTGGTGAACGCGTTTAAAAGGACTCTGATAGTCAAACGGCAACGTATTAAAATAATCGTTTATCCGTCGTTTGGTGTACACTTGCCGGCAGACTTTATTCTTAGAAACAGTACATATAGTCGCAAGACCTTTTCTTACAATTTTATGTGGTATATGTATGTACCTTTCCACAGCCTGTTCAGTGACCATCGCTTTCAAAACGTCAAGATTAAGATCGTTCCGGTTGACGTAGTTTATGGTAATCCAGTGAACCTTGCATACCTTTTTTGTTTTGGCAGGATCGTCACCAACATAAACTCGGGACGCGTAATTCTTGTTGCCGCCAGATAAAAAGGTGCTAATATAGCTTCCCGGACCGTAATCTTGAAGTTCGTCAGTGAGGTCAATTAAAAAGTCTCCAGTTGGTGGACTCCAATCATCGGGGCGTTCCGTGAATAAAACGCTATCTGTATCGTGATAAAAAAAAAGTGGTCCCCCAATTTTTCAGGGGTATTGTATAATTACAACCTAGCCATAGCAGTCGTGTAGCATGCCACTGCCACACTCGTGTTAGGGTTAGGGCTCAACGCATCACGCGCATCCTTGTAACTGAGGAATATATCCTAATAATTTGCATCAATGACGCTGTCCACGGTGATGTAAGGATTCATCAGGTACTTGTGGATGACTAGATAATCGTTGACAACGGCTACGTGTGGTAAATCGGGTTCTTGACCAAACTTTCCTCATAGTAAATTTAAAAAGAGTTTAGCCAGAGTGCGGAGACCAGGGATTTACGAACAGAGTTGAAATCGAGTTTTACCCCTTCTCTTTCCTCAAAATTTTGAGTGTAAGCTAAATTATCATCTTGTGAGGTACACCACACTGGCCAGCCGCTGGCTTCTTGTTTGATTTTCAAAAAGTATCAATGTATCCGTGAAACAATCCACCAGAACGTGTCTGATGATTGTAAACAGATGCATTGTACTCCCACACTTCGTGTATGGCTTCAACGGTGTATCCTTTCTCTACGGCTATCCTGAAAGGATTATACCTCTACTGGTTATACATTTTATGTAAAAAGAATTATGTCTAACAATAAATAGATTTATTAAATCAAACCAAGATGACAAAATTTAAGGTTTACAATAATATTGAAGGTAATACTTTTGAAGTTTAATGCAAACAATAAGACTTGAGAATGGTGATGTATCGACTGTGGCTACAAGGGCAGTGCAGGTGCCAGGCCACAATTAGAAATTTTTCTAAAATAGTTACTAATTGAAGGTATTAAACAAAAGATGTACATGTAAATTTTAATCAGTTTTGCTTGATTGGTTATTTTAAATAATGTCCTTTAAACATTTAGGATCATGATACGCAACAGAAAGATCTGTTGGCAACAGTGGTTGATGGCTAATAAACAGATGTCAACAAAAGGTACTATGGCTGGTCATATTCCCTGTCGGTACTGCCAGAGCATTCAATAGTACATACTATTCTAATTGCCATTACACTATTGGCAACACCTAAACAATAGGAGTCAAACAAAAGGCAAATAGAAAAAGGGTATTATTTGCGCGGACCCCACTATGACTCTAATGCAGTTCCCTGGTTTGATCACCGAAGCTAATACAGCATGAGAAGCGTGAGTCCTTGACCCACCCAAAATATTGATTTCCAATAACTGAACTGTAATATGGAAAACAAGACAGATAGCCTGGTTGTAGCCATCGATAAAAATTAAACAGTTGCACACGACGTACACGGCGTCATGATAAACATTGGCTCAAAATAAATTAATGGAATTTGTGGAAGTTTACAAGTCTATAACTAAGACATTACAACTTTCTGAACCAAAGGCTCATAATGTAAAAACTGTATCATAAGGACACAAAATAGTAGCTAGGACTTGACATACTAGGTAACTAAAATTAGACTTGTCCTTCAGACTGCAGGACACAACATTTAATGAATTAACTGAAGTCAACAAAACTTTGAATAAATTACTTATCCCATTGACATAAATTTAAATTAACAAAAGACTTTAACAAAAAATAAAAATCTAGATCCACATTGTCTAGTTTTTTAAACAAAAACTAGACCCTAAGTCGTAAGGAATTAACGACTGATTTTAGAATATTCAAGTATTCCAAGCAAGACGTCCTCACCAGGGTAACGGTGGACCTGACGGCCTAGACTCCATGCTTGTCGCTCTTTTTGGTTACGTGACGGTGCAGAAGTTCCTCCTTCGACGCTTAGTTGTAGTAGAACGGCTCTGTGGCGTGAATCCGGGAGAAGCTCTATATATAGTCCCAATCTGATACGAGCGGAATAAAGTAAAGAGGGTGATAAATTCAGAAATATAGACAAGGAGAAGGACGGACGAAGGCGGGGTGGAAATAGAAATTAACAAGAGAAATCCACTTGTGGGAAAAGGGGGGGGGGACAAGTTTCCTTAGCTCGCCGCTAGAGTCTCTGATGTGCAGTTAGTCAGTGTGTCGATTGGAGTATACATTTCTTTACTCCATCAGATGTAGTTATGATAGTGTGTGTGTGTGTGTGTGTGTGTGTGTGTGTATGTGTGTGTGTGTGTGTGATGGCCATCATTGAATAATTTCTTCTTCTGCCATGTGGCAAATCAATTGAAGAACGTCTTGAAACGGTGAGTAGATACTAAGGCATATTTTATTTAAATATCTCTGGTATGATTATATTATTTAGGATCAGTTAATATTTTTATTAGAGTTTGTAATATGGATGTACTTTACTATATTTTCTTGTTGACAGCATGGCAAGCGTACGTAAATTAATCCGACATCATCCATGTGAAAGGGTATGCGTAAAAGTATTTTATTCATAAATACGATAATATTAATCCTCTTCTTTGATATCTGCTACAGTACTTATCAAAAGACAATATTTTTGAACAACCACGTGTTTGAATGTAGGGAGATACGTATTTTTATTTGACTGCATCTAGTCAGAAAAAATAAACTTTTGAGGTAGATTCAATTAAATATGTTAATATTGTTTCTTTCCTTTCATAAATTATTAAATATTGATATTTAATTGTAGCTGTACAATCTGTCTGATTGAAATGGTTTAATCATAATCTCATCAATCACCCAGACGTGTGTGCTGTGCTGACACGCACCTTAGTATTCTTCCTCCCCGCATTTCCTGCACAAGATGAACATTAACTTGTCGTGTATCCATGTAGGCAATACGGGCATGAATGAATCCCGTGGAGGCGTCACGGTAACATTGGCTATGCTTTCTACTTGTTCTATAGATGGACAGTTTCGTTCCAATGGAATTTTGGGGTGGCCGATAGGATATTTTTTTATACTTGCATATGTGAGGATATAACGAACACACGTCCAAGTACTTGATCTTCTATCCAAAAGAAAGTTCTGCTTCGTCGAAGAGTTTGATACAATTTTTAAAGCCTAGCTCCTTGCTGTACACCTCGTTCTGGAGTACGAATTGTTTTAAGTCCTTGCCTGTGCGTTTCATCGCATTAAACGTACACGCCCACATCTCTACAACCATGTATCCGACATTATTAAATTTTTCCACGCAAGCCATAATCGCTTCATAAGCGCGTCTCCATGGTCTCGTGGTGGTGGTTTTTGATAGGGGGCTCTATCAGGATAACAGAGAGGGCACCCGTGCCAATAACGGCCCAAGAACTGGAAGATGGTGGTGGTATCTCCAGCTTTAACAACGCCATCTACACGTCACCCTAATACATATTACTAACGGCCGTTACCCACTGGAATGGTAGAGACATGGCGTTGATGGGCTTCCCTGCAGAGCCATTGTACGGCTACGTGCGACTGTTGGTTTGCACACCGGTAGCCACCGTTAGGGATGATACCGACGGTATTCTCCTTAAGATGACTTTAGGGGTAAACCAACATGGCTGCTCCTGCAATTGTACACGCCTCTCTGAAAGGATTCACCTTTGCTTATTCCATAAGCACGTCTCTAAACTTTAGGCAGGCCTTCTGTAGGATCTCTACATCTTTCACGCAATACATTGACAAATCGCTGTTAAAATAAAAAATAAAAAACATTCTTTGACCAGCGCGTTATACCACTTCTTAAAGTGCTCTTTTCCCTCAACCGACATATCACCGATGCCGTAGTCCTCCTTTGGCGGCAAGAGACCCCTATACGACACGTTTTCATTTTTATTGAAAAAATTGGGGAAATGTTTCTTGACCAAAGATCCGTCTAAGCCGAATGTTTTGAGCAGCTTGGACAACGACATCGGGAGAAAGTTCAACGAGTCAATAAAGTGGAGTGGACCGTAACGCATGGACATGATTTTCCCACCGTTGATTATGAGCTCTGGGGTCCATTTTTTACCTCCCTCATGTATTTCAAATTAAAATTTCCATCATGGTCCTTAGCATTATAGACAAGTAGGGTGATATCCTTAAATTTTGTTACTTTAATTTGCTCTATAAATCCAAAAAATTGGGTATTATGGCATCACTCTTGAATATGCGAGTCCTATCACCCCCATATTCAGTGCAATGATGGTCATTTGCATCTATATGTACAGTACGCAGGCCTTGCAACACGTCTGCAGGACACAGAGGTTAGGTTCGTTCAAGTACGTGCTGACCATACCTTGAAGGAGCGTTTCTTGTATGCATTCAAAATCATAGAATACAAACATGAAATTACTCTTTTCGAGTGTCGGCTTGGATGGAGATTGCTTCATATAGCAGAAATGACCAAAAGGACGAGGGGTCTCGCATACTCTACAAAGTCTCACAACACCTGTGTGAATATTTTAATCTTTTCAGACTGAAAATTTGCCCTCAGACCTCACAAAACCTTTTTAACATCACAGACCGACGTGTGACCTCTGCAAAAACCTGTACGTTTATGGTTATCAAAACAAGTTTGGCTTGTGAACCAACACCCGCAGTCTTTACAGGTTACAGTTTGACCTCCACTGCAGACCGCTTTAGCATAGCACTTTTTTTCACGGATTCGCATTTGTGCACGTTCTTTATGTTGAACGGCACACGGCACTCACGTCAAAAGTACACGAAATTAAGTGCGGCTGTCAAGGGTGTTATGACATCAAAATGGTTTTGCTTATCGTCGTAAAAATGCAAATCAAGGTAACCCTTAAAGGAATGTTCGGGAGGAGTAGGCCCTTCATATAGGACTTGCCTCCCCCAGCGTTCCCTACACACTATGATTTTGTATTCGGAAAGGTATGTTTGAAATTTGTTCACATCAGTGAGCCCACCATCTTTCAAAAGATCCACACGGGCGTCATGGCATAAATTTCTACTTTGTATTTCTGAATAGGATGACCCATTTTGATTTGTCTAAAGGTGATCACGTCCGTGCATCCTGGCTTTCTTTTATTATCACATATAGCTTTGGCGACTATCAAACCACGGGCAAGGCAAAGTTTGTCGCCATTTTGAATCGTAATGATTCAATTGTTATTACGAATATATGTGGTAGCGGGAGAGAGTTTATCACATTTATGGTTACTCCTACCATGTGGATCTTTAAAGTGGTACAACTTGATATACAAGGGGGACGAAGTTAGGAACGAAGCATTGCTTTGTAACACTCGTTCTATATTAGAGAGAACAGCCTACGCGTCAAGTCAATCTGCATACCTAAATGAGACAAACACAGATCTTGACGATAAGTCTGTGTTGACTAATAGTAGACCTAGGTGATCCTCCGCGCTAACTCATTGGTCCTGGAGACACCCTAGCAAAGCATTGAGCAAGGTAGTCTTGAGCGTCACGATCGATCTCTGGCGTCTTTAAATGTATGCTCAATTCAAACCCGACATAAAAAACGCTTTGATTGCTTAGTTCTCTACTCGACGCTTAGAAAAAGGACACCTTTGGAAAACGCTCCACCAACTTGATTTACCGGGCCGCCGCCACCACCACCACCACCACGGGATGTGAGAGGATCGTGGACCCCTGGCTCGGAGGCGGTGCTCCTTCAGCGGGGTTACGGGGAGGTGGGGGTCAAGCACCGTGTCCTTTTCCCGAATTTCCAACACCCAATTGTTCTAAAAAAACACAAAAATTTGAATTCAAACACGTGTCAAACTAACTTCAAAGTAAATACTTTAAATATAATAGTTCCAATCATATTTATTTTATTTTCGGCAAGCTTATGCGTGTTTTCCCCCCCTCTTTAAATACTACGTTTAATATATATTACTTTTGGTATTAATATGTTGTAACAATTTTTCCTAAACATAATTGCTTTAACTGATACCAACATTCGCGAAGTGTGTGTAATAAAATAAACTTGAACCCTAGGACGGGTACAAAATTCAATCCAGGGCAGTTAATTTATCAATCTGAAAGGTTAAACCTACGTTTTCAGCCATGACAGAGAATTTAACCCGGTGCTCTTGGCTCAACAAACAAGTATCTATTATTTTTCTCTCTCTTTAATAATCGGTCAAAACAACAATATAATCTCCCTTCTTAATTATTATCATGACGGTATATATATATATATATATAT
>CABFOV010005841.1:21945-39336 GCA_902141375.1 Timema poppense
CACTTCCGCCTTTACTAAATGAAGGCGATACACTTCTATGTATCATTTGAGGTTTTTTATCATAGTTTTGCTTTTGAATTTTTAAATTATACATGTATATTCACAGTAATCTCTCCTACCATTACAGCAATATAAATTTTAATTTATAAAAAAAATTAGGGTAAGATATTACAGGTTAACAGGTAGGGCCTACAGAATTTAGTAAATAATAACTACAAACTTTAAATATTTTTAAATATTGAATATATTATGCATAGTAAAATGTATGTTACTAAACAATATACATTAAGTAATAACAATACGTACTCATTTAATTAACTTCTTATAAAAATGCTAAAATTTACCAATGTTAATATTAATGAATTTAACTCACTTCATCATTTGTCCTTTCGCTGTCACTTCCTATCTTGGGAAGGCATTACTTCTTACCTTTCGTTGTGCAAAGGCATTGATAATTTATTTGAAATCCATATCCTTCAGTATCTTTCCCTCAATGCTCAGCAGTGCTATTTCCTGTAACCTGTCCTCACCCAATGGTGACTTGCCTTGTAATATTCCTTTCTTTATCATGATACTTGCGCTTTGAAGCATTGTTTATATAAATGAAGGAACAACTAAGACAATACAACTAGAGTAAGTCAAAGGATGATTCAAAATAACATCGTTGGGGGGGATCCTAGCCGAGGCCGATATACTTACATGTGGTAAATAAAATATTAAAATATAAAATACAATTAACAATTTAAAAAAAATTGTGGTTATGCCATGCTGCCCCCTGAATAGTGCCGCTCTAGGCCTAGGTGGCCTAATAGGAATTCCGGCCCTGACAACAGCCTTAATGTAATCCGTAAAAACTGTGCATACGTGTATTTTGCATGGCTTAGGATTTTATCTTTACTTTGCACATATGGTCATATAATCAGTCCCCGTTAGTCAGACATATTTCTTTAGTGGCATGCATGGAATCACATTCCATTTTCTTATGACCTTTCTTTAGGTAATTTGATATATTGTAATTCCATGATTTTTGGCCAAATAAAACAGGATATTTGAAAGGATTCCATTTCAATTGTGAAAGTTGCAACTATCACAATAAAATACTATATACTTCGTTTAGGATTGTGTAGAATGGCTATACAAAATATAAAATGGTCTAAATTGCTTTAAAATTGGCTATCAGATAGTCCTTCCTCTGTTTCATTAAAACCATCGTTAGCTTTGAGATCATAAAATGGTTAAATTGTGCACTGACAATTTCCATTTGTAGCACAACGTAGATGCATTCGATTTTGGGCAACACAGCAAAAACTGAAGATCCATTGTGAACATGTCATACTATTTATTTTCCTTTTCTTATTTCTTCCTCTTTAAAAAAAACAACAAATATGGTCACGTTGAATCTTCAATTTGTATGATCCACATAGCATTGTTCCATTTTTTGGTCTATGAAGAGCCAAATTTCTGTATTGGAATACTTTTATTTCTTATAGGCTTGTCCACACAGAGGTTCGTTTTTCCTTCTTTACTTAATTCTCTTCAATTATAATCCTGTCCCCTCTTTTCCCTTTTAATTTTAGCTTTTTTTTATATGTCCATTGGCTTTCTTGAACTTGATGTATTTTCTTACGTTTACAAATTACATTCAATCTTTCTTCATCTGCTTGTAAACTGTCATTAACTTCCATCATACTTTTAATAGCGTTATCACTATTCTCATAATTGATTATACTGTCATTATTCCACCTTACTACTTCCTCCCTGCTAGTGATTGGAGTGCTCGTATTAGGTATGACATGAAAGTGGTATTATACATTTATATATATATATTCACTTGTTCTTTTAAAAACCAGCCACTCAGGATATTCGTTCACTGCTTCACAGAATGTGAAAGATTCATCTTCGTTTAAAACTAAAGTTTGGTTTGTGAATAATAGGCCTACATAATTTTCAATCGAATTCCCTGTGTTTTTACTTAAAGTAATTGTGGATGCCTTACTTTCAAAAGCGCTTTGTTCACTATCTTATTTGCATGGCTTCGTATACTTGTCAATCCCAATTTATGCAACATTGTCTCTCCTTTTAGAGTCATTCTGAAATAAAAACGAAGATTAATACGAGCAATGAACACAAACATTATTGTAAATTATTTTCTGCTGTGATGATCACGTAGCTCCCGATATTCGACATCCAGCACACAAATTATGAAAACCAAACCCATTACTCCACTCCAGTTCAACTTTGAAAAACACGCTCCTAAAATGTTGTCTTCAAGAACTCGCCTTAGTGGATTTGCATCCAAACCCTGTCCAGTATCCTAAATACAGGTGGTTAAGTTTTGTAGACTAGACTAGGTTAGGTTATTTTAGATTGGGTAGGTTATGTTGGTTAAGTTAAATTAGATTATGCACAAAACAATGTTTATAGAGGCCGCAAACATTCACGGCTGAAAGTTACACAGAGCTAAGGTGACCTGGTGGTCTAGGGGTAAGGTGTCGGACTTCTGTGCTGGTGGCCAGGGTTCAATCCTCGGTCCCGGCAAAGATTTATCTGATTACCAAACCCTTCCTTCACCTCTGACAAGACATCTTGTGAATGTGGGGAATACCAGGCCTCCACCGTGGTTCGGATTCCACGTTAAACTGTAGGTCCTCCATTTCATCTCACAATCACCCTACCATTACACATTAGCGTAAGTGCGTATAACCCGAACGGGTAGTAAGACGTGGTGATAATAATAATAATAATAATAATAATACACAGAGCTACGTTATGAGAGGAGGTGATACACAACAGGTAGGTAAGCACCCTTCAGAGCACCCGGGTAAAATTCAAACATCAGCAACCTGGTATATTGGAATCCTGACACCTTAAAACCGTGGAATCATTGGTGCGTCAAGTCATTAGTAGCCCTTGTGTTGAACGAATAATAAGTGGGAGGAAACGTTATTTGGGCAAGTTTCCTAGTTTGGGGCCGCTGTATGTTGGCAGCTTGTACCTAGAGGCCGTTAGTACGCTCTTACACGCAACTTGCAACGAGCAACCTATTACTTCCAAATTTGGCATGAGCTTGCTATGTAGGCCACCGATAGTACTCAGTGTTCAACAAGTAACTTCTCACGGGTTCTTGATCGTGGCCCTTATACAATGACTGGTGGGGAGATAGGCTAGTTGACATAGTGGGACTGCCGGTATAGCAGGTCGACAACTTGACGGGAAAAACATTTTCTGTGACATTTGTACGTTAAGCTCACGGCTTAATAACCAACTAGCCCAATATTGGTAGGGGTCAGGAGGGTATAACAAAGTAAATGCACCCATATTGGAATGCGGAAGAGGATAAAAAAAGACATATTTTTAACTCTATTTTTACATTAATACTTATTCTCAAAATATATTAAATAAATTAATGTGAGTTTGAATGATAAGCCTAGCACTAAACAAACTAAAAACAGCAATAATAACATAGACAGATATTATCAATTTTGGCTGAAAAAATTAGTTTTTTCTAAAAGGCCGTACCTGTTTAGTTAGATGATCTTCGTTTTAGTATATATTTTTGATAAAAATTAGTTTGAGACGGATTTTATAATCGACTATACACAATAATAATTTTAAAGTAGTGCTGTTTAAAAAAATAGTTTTGAAATAGCTTATATCTCTGTCTTTAAAATAATAATATACTACCGAGACTAGATATTGTCTTAGAAAACTCGATTCTTGGTGATTTCTACAAATTGACTCGTTTTGTTTTCATTTTATAGCCTTTATCTTATAGGTAACGATATTAAATATAATAAGGCCTATACGTAGCTAATGTTTAAAAAACATATATAAATTATATTATTTTAAGAAATAATAAAAATGTAGCTCTTGTTCTGAAACGGCCCCATAAATATACTACCTATTGGAGCGTTTAGTCTAGTGGCAGACTTTCAGAAAACACGCATTATGTTATTGGTTTGTTATTCCAAAACTACTTGCTTCGGAGGCCGCATGGTTTAAGGGGTCACGCTCATGTTGGATTAAACTGCCGATGACAGGGATATTAGGGCTCGAGTCTCGGTGGGGTGTGTTTTTATAAATGGTTCCCCACTCTATTTCCATGCAAATGTTGTTACTTTTTTTCTAAATTTAACATTTTTCATCCCCAAAACAATATCTCAAATAGTACATATGCGTACAGCCCGAGTGGGTCGTAAGATTCGATGATAAAAAATAATAATTTATGACTGTTTTATTGGTTTTGATTATTTTATAGATTCCATTCACTTCTATAAGAAATACCGCAGTGTGAGAATATTTCCCTTAAAGTAGGCGGTACCCTTACATTGCAGGTAGCTGGCCTTGGCTCTATTACGCTCCGGTCATTGGAAAACTGTGTTACCAGTTCCCAATAAGGGCATACAATGCTGTAATCGAAGCTAAAAAAAACTTCTACACAAGCACATTTGAGGTTATGTTGTTGATTAATATACAGGTCAAGTTTTATATTATATAATTCGTGCACTGCAATAAGCCAAACCAGATATTCATTTTAATGTAATGTTAATAAAATCTAATAAAATCTAATAATATTTTACCCGCGTAGGGGGTACGTGAGCAAAATTGTCATTCTTGTGTTGTCTGGTTTGACGGTGACGGGGCTCGAATCCCAGCCAGATGCACTAAAGGAGAAATTTTCCACATGTGATCTATCAATGTATCTCTTCCATCTACCACAGTACTAATGCTGGTACACTCCCTCAAAACACAACTCTCCATCCCCACTTCTCATATCAAGAATGTACAAGGGAGTATTTAATTATATTCTTTTGATTAACAAATTTTGAACTAAAATAAACATTGATAGTCACATTTTAAATTTATCTGAAACAACTTTGAGTTATTTATTGAGATATTACTAATAACTCATTAAAACATCGTTAAATATAATAGTTTTAAACACCAGTGGTATTCAACCTTTCATATTCTCGCACTCCCAAATTTAATATAGGAGAATCTTAATATTTGTACCCCCAAAGTTGTTGGTATATAGTGCAAGCTATACATATTCTATTATCTACATCTAAAATATATAATTTAATAAATGGAGACATAAAAACTATCATAAAAATAGTAAGTTTTAAACTAGAAATATATATATGCCAGTCTAGAGGACGTATGAGGAGCTTCTTGAATGAAAAAATAAAGTCTCCGGTCTAGAAAACCAAGATTAATGGTCGGAGGGCTCGTCATGTTGATCACATAACACTCTTATCCGCAGATGTTGGTACTATCTACACCAACAGACGGTGACTGCTTTGTCTGTATGGCTCGATTATTAGTAAGGGTCCCCAATAATGTTTATCTTAAACCAAAAGTTTTTTTTATTCAATAGAACAAAATTAGTTTTTCCCAAGCACAGAAATGTTTAAATAATAATTCAAAGATAGCTTGTACACCCTCAAATAATTATTAACCATGGTGGGTATTAATAAACCAATCTATGAGAGAGAGAGAGATATATATATATATACGGAGGTGTGCATTGGAACGGAGAGCCCCAAATCTCAACTCTTGGGAGTACATGAGCCTTGGCCATTCAGTTATCATTAGGTAACTGCTCATTAACAAGACGCGGCCGGTGGCAGAATGGCCGGCCTTGAAGAGACCGCCCTATTAAGCGGCATATCACGCGTAGTATAGAACTTGAGAAGGAACTAGACAATTCCGACTCAAGTTCTTAAGGTGGGGTGAAGAGAACATGAAAAAAGTTTAGTGTTTTTGCAGTTTTTATAGCAAAACTTTCCAATAGAAACATATAATTTTAATTTTCTTCGTGTCAATTTTTTAGTTAATGAAGAGAAAAAGTTGTCATTAAATTCCAGGACACCCTTGATGGATCTTCATCAACTGTTGATATCACCATGTGAAGGGGGAAAAAATCAAACTCTATGTTTCTACTGGACCAATGTTTGAGTTAATTTTGTCAAACAAATGTTCTACTATAAATACTGCAAAAACACTTACCTTAATTCACCTTCTCTACACGCCCACCTTAAGGACATATCTCATCCCCCCGGTAGGTAATACAGCTTGAAGAATTAGATGTGTTTCTATGAAAATTATACTGTACTTGTATTTTCGTACACAGGACCTCTGATAGGAATTTTATCAGAAGGTATAAAGTTTTTTGCCTCCCTTCTCTATTTTTTATTAATCCTGTTTAAAAAACTATCCTATCTGGAAAAAAATAATAAGAAATATATATATATATATATATATGTGTGTGTGTGTGTGTGTGTGTGTGTGTGTGTGTGTGTGTGTGTGCGCGTACAGGTAGAGTGGTAAGCCATTTAGAAAAAAACCCTCAAAACTAGGCCTCTACGTCTCCCAAAAATCAGGCCTTGCTGGTGTTAAAAATAATCTCTTTTATAGAAAACTATTGTGTGTGATATTTGAGGGGCATTAAATATTTTACCAAACTATTACTATTTCAAATATGTGTTTCGTCAACAAATATACACTTTTGTACATTCACGAGTGATTGAAAATATGTGTGTGTATACTTGTGTGCTAAATTAGATTTAAAGTGTTATCTATGCTCGTGACTGATTTAAGATAGATCAGTTTTATTACAATATAAACAGATAAATAACACCATAATAATACTATACTGTTTACAGGGTTGGACTGGTTGGACTACAAATAAGACGACCATTAACACACATTCATTAATAACAATGAAATTAGGTTTCAGTATCATTTAAAGTGGTGAGGTACTAAATTTAATACCGAGGTTATTTCAGCTATGACTAAGAATATACTTTATAGGGACATGGGAAAAAATGTTTCCAAGTTTTTATACAATAGCTGGGAATTTATTTTTGATTTATTTAAGTTTGTAAAGTGATTCCCCATTCGCTACTTGAGTAAATTACAAATACAGCTACAGTCAGTATTCACTTAACAAATGTTTATACGTTTGGTTTAAGGCAGTGTTTATAAACAACACCAAAAACAACAAATGGGATGGTTTTACATTCAATGTCATGGTACATCTTCACAAAAGGTGTATTCCGGGCACCCTCAGAGCTACTTACTGAAACTTTTTGATTAAAATCTTATAAAAACACTCATTTAAAATAAAATGGGTAACTTTATTATAGTTGAAAATAATTGCGTCGGCCCAAATCGAACATGCCCACCGAGATATAGCCCGGTGTCCCGANAGATATAGCCCGGTGTCCCGATTGCTTAGCCCACCCATACACTTAGGTACCCCTTAGGGCCTTACTCCTAAACTTATTTTAAGTGGGAGAGAGATGGGGATTCTCCCTGTGGTCGTTTGTGGTTAGGTCCACAACACAAGATACCAATAATATATATATATATATATATATATATATTTATTTATATTTAGCACCACGTCTTACTACCCGTTCGGGTTATACGCTTTAATTACTCTAATGGATTAGGAATTGGAAAGGTTGAATAAGAGGAAGTGAACCCGCATTTGCGTGGAGGGAGAGTGGAGAAACATTTAGGAAAAACCACCCTCAGTTCACCTGACCGAGATTCGAACCTCGATCTCCCCGTCCTCAGTAGTCGAGCAGCTCAACACGACTAACGCGTTAGCCAACTACGCCCCCGAGGGGGGTGCCAATAAAATAACTTAACTTTGATTTCCTCTCAACGCAACCCTTTCCAGTCCAGTTAGTTGCATTCGCTCACCACGAGTGTGTATCTTACAATAATACAAGCAAAGAGGATACCAGCTCCATTGACTACATTATCTTCTCAGTCCAATAACTGTGTTGAGAAAAATATGTTTGGGTATTTATGTTTTTATGAGATATCTATGGTATTTAAACGCCTACTTTTCAAATATAAATGCCAAATAAGTATCAAAAAAATTTCAAAAAAGACTATTAAATGGGACTAACCAATAAAATAATACCTAAAAATCCAACTCGACAAATAATTACAGTTAAATTATTTATAAAAAAGTTTCCGGAACCAAGAGATGCTGAACCTAATGTATGTACACATGATCATTGTAGATGATGTACAAATAAAAAAAAATGACATGCCACCAAAACCCGGTCCCTGCTGATCATTAAGGACATTTAATTTCCACGAGCCGTTTTTTCACGAAACATTTGAGAGCACAAACATTTGTTTCGAGTTCAAAGTAATTATTTTTTACGTATTTTTAAGTTCGTAAAATAAAACTTTAAAAGTAATTTTTATATGCAAAATTCCAGGTTTTTGAACTAACTCTCTTATTTTCTGTGTTTACTAAGCAATGTAACGTTCACGGTCAGCAGTTGTTTTAATTTAAAAACTAGTTCCTTAGTTTAATTGGTAAATTTCAATATCGGAAATATCCCTACAATCATTATCATCTATGTTTATATACTCGATTAATTGAATCATAGAGAAAAGGTTGTATAGCAAGGTTGATTATAATTTTCATTCCATCAACACAGTCCTTGACTTTAATACATTTATCTAACAACCTGTTTGTGAGTGAACCTAGACATTTCATAGAGGTAAACAAATCATTAAGTTATTTTATTATTGAAGTATTTGTGATTTTTACAAATGCTATAAATCATTTTTATTTCGAGATTTATATTTTATTTGTGAATGTTTGGACAGAAATTGTTTACTTCGTAATATTCAATTTCAAAGATAAATTTATCGTAATGTATGGCATTTACTGATAATACTTTTAATGGTATTTGAGCACCCAATGACTCCTAACCCCTGGTATGGCCCTGATACCCCTAAAGGGGGAGCTAGCGTCCCCTAATCTAAATTACTGTACTTTTGTTTGGTGAATAAAATGTATTTCATCTCTGAGGTCGACGCGGGTGACACTGAAACAAAATGGTTGCGGTTGGGAAATACACGCTGGAAATCCTACAAATAAACAAAGTCGTGAATGCACCGGTGCCGTGGAGCTTGTAGTAAGGAACTCTCTCCATTCCTCTCCTCTCTCTTCTCTCATTATCAAGTGGTATATTGCTTATATCTGTTTAATGGCTGCAGGCAAACTTGTCATGATGAACTGCACCGGCATGATCGATAGCAACTCTAAGGCAGAAATAGTGTAAAATGGTGTACCAAACAAATTTATTGACACGCAGACGGGTGCGCTCGAATTGCAGGATAGGGTATACCTGTCATCAAACATTAATTTAAGGCCCACTTGAATTGTGAAACAAACTGTAAGCCCATTCAAATCCTAACCACTAACCTAATCTAACCGAACCTAACCTAACCTAACCTCCATGTTCCATTTTGAACCATGTCATTATGAATTTAATTTTTACTCTGCAGTTCGTGTAAGGGTGGATGAATTGTTCCGCAATCCCTGTGCACCCGTATTAGTTGTTCCGAAACTCGCGCGCACCGACGCGGACAAGCCCTGCAATTTCTGCAAAAGAAGGCGCTTTCCCGTAAACGCCCTCAAGTTGAAAGATTGTTAGATATACGTTGTGTATAGCGTTATCATCGTGGACCAATAATATTGTCGTCGGCAGCCCTGAGTGTTCCTATGTCTTAAAGCGCATATTAATGCTACGTATAGAGTGAGTGTTTCTACAGTAGCCCCATGGCTTCTTTGATGCTGACTGACAGCTCACAGCCGACTTCTGACCGTCAACATTTAGGTATATACCTAAATTTTGACTGTCAGAAGTGATGGCTGCTAAACACATGTTTTTGCGGATCATTCGGCGTAGGGATACATAATTTGCTCTGGTAACTTTTCAAAGCTGTCAGTCAGCACCAAAGAAGTCATGTGGCTACTGTATGTTGGCTGATTTTAGGATTATGTTGATTTGTTGTAACATTTTACGTTGATAAATTGAATAATTCAATTCAGGTGGTCAAGACAATAAATGTTTCAAGATCATCTCTTGATCAAAAAAGGAATCATTTAAATAATTAGTTAGGCCACATCTTGAATGCTGTATAAAACAAAATGAAACCAATAAAAATAAAAATGAAGACTTGCTGCTGTGATGTGAAAAAAATCATTGTTCTTTTTCCCGTAAACTTGTGAATTTGTGCACATTAATAACACAGCTGGAGAGTTTATACAACCTTTCTTTGGAGGGAATTTACGACTTTTTATTTTTGCATGTTGTTGTGATATTATTTTTATTTGAGTTTAAATCAATTAATTTTTAACAAATATTGCTGAAATGTCTATCTTCTTTTAAATTTATTATCTAGAAATAATTTAAAAACTGGATCGCCCACGTGGTCCAGTTTTTAATGTGAATATATGTACGTTATTTCAAAAAAATAATCTAATCCAAACTATAAATGTTGTTTGTACAAAACTCTAGCCGCATTAAAAAAAATTAACGTCGATTTGAGAGGAGTAGGGGGTTTTCCTCCCTAGACCAAACCTAATTTTAGTAAGTAAAAAATATATATCAAGCATAACTAAAATATAGAGCACATAATATAGGTTTATTACACTGGCTACGTTTTAAGGCCAAGCTTACGACTTGATATTGAAACGGCCTACCGTTATCCACATTAAAAGTGCCTCTAAAATTCCCAATTTAAAAATAAATATCTCTTTGATACATTGTATACATAGACGTAGACAAATGACATTTTAATCAACGCTGCCTTACTGTTTAAACCATAAGAAATTAGAGTTATAAGAAAATAGCTTTATCCAGTATCCACCAGTGTTATCTATGTACAGTACATCAGTAGTTTTAATACCCGCCTCGGTGGCGTAGTTGGCTAACGCGCTTGTCGTGTTGAGCTCGACTGCTGAGGACGGGGAAATCGACGTTAGAATCTCGATCGGGTGAACTGGGGGTGGTTTTTCCTAAATGGTTTTCCACTCTCCCTCTACGCAAATGCGGGCTCACTTCCTTTAATTCAACCTTCCCAATTCCTAATCCATTAGAGTAATTAGTACTTAAAGCGTATAACCCGAACGGGTAGTAAGACGCAGTGCTAAATTTAAAAAAAGTAGTTTTAAGGCTCTTAACACGATAAGGATTGTTACATCGGTGACTGCGCTTAGAGAGACTTCAGAACCCCCCCACACCACACCGTATCACACCCCAATTCATACTGGAGTCATGCCTTAAACCTTCTAAAACACGTGATCTGATATATTTTCTAATCAGGGAAAGCCCTTAAGTGACTTCGAAATGTCTGGGATTTGTTAGTCAACGCATTGAGACATAGTTCCATAGGAATTGCTAGCTCTTATTGGGGGCAAGTAGGAGGAGGGGGAAGAATACTTATTTTTACTTTAAATTAGGAAATTAAAAACAATGTATTGTTACAAACAAATAAAGATTGATAATTTATACATTGTTATAAACGTGGAATTTCTTTGTCATATATATTGACATAAAGCAATTCACATTTATTAAACGAAACTAAGATTATACTTACTGTATACTCCGCTAATTTGACCCGTGCCAAGCGTACTAGAGATCTCAGCCACAAGATGCATTACAACTGAATCAGAGTTTTGACTGCGACAACGGTCTAAAGGGGTCTCGTAATCCCCACACTCTAAGTGGACAACTTACACTCTGGAACGCTCACATGCGGCTCACTCGAACTGAGCAAATTCTACCAGCCCCATCTGACAACCCTAGAGTTAATTTGTTATTTGTGCTTATTTTGAATGTAGCTATCTGTGATATTTTATTTTGTGGTTTTAGTTTAGCCTATTTCATTCTTTATTAGTTTGTACAGTATCACTAGTGCTATTATTTCTGTTTATATTGTGGATATTTTTATTTTGTTTTTTGTGATGGAAGAAAGTGGTGTAATCCGGACTATGTTCAGTGAGAGAGGTAAACAAATTCTTATTCACAAAAACTTTCCATACAAGTCATATCGGCTTATGAAAACTACTGAAGAACGCTGTTGGAGATGTACCAAAAATAATTGCAACAATAAACTTTTCACGGTAGGAAATATCACATTTTCTCTAGAATAAGGAATTCATACACATTAATCTATGACTGACGAAATTCTTTGTCGCAAATTTATCTCCAACGCGATACAAAAAAAAGCCGAGGGAGACCTAAACGAGAGACCAACAAACCTAATTCATAAGGAAACTGAGCAGCAGCCTCATGTTAGCTCGTTAGCAAGAAAGGGCATTGTATGTATTAGAAATAATAATAAGCAATCGCGTACATGCCAATCAACCGAAATATTCTAAGTCCAATTTTGCTGGCAAATGCCTATGATGACGTCACATATATGTTGCCAACCATCAGTGGGGTATCAAATGTAATATTGATATAAAAATTATTATTATTTCTAATACATACAAGATTACAAAGTTTAGTTAAGCTTCCAAAATCTGCATACGAAGTCTATAAAGCACTTAATACAATGACAGTGAAAACAAAGAAAGATGAAGATTTTTTAATCTTGAATGAAAGAGAAAAGGGTATGGTGATGTTTTCTTGCAATTCAAATCTAAAATTCTTGTGCGAGAGATATCATTTTAATGGATGGTACTTTCAAGGGCGCACCGAAGTACTTCATCCATGGACCTTCTGATGGGTTGTATATTCCACTCGTCTTCTGTCTTCTTCGAGACAAGAAGAAACAGTCATAGTTTCACGTATTTAATTTGATCAAAGAAGAATATAACAAAATATATGAGAGTTTCGAACCAAAAGCAGTTGTGATAGATTTTGAGCGAGCGATCCAGCATTTCCGGGAGTGAAACGCATTGGTTGTCGTTTTCATCTTGCCCAGACCTGGTAAGTACATTTTGAACCGGTAACTTGATACTATTTATGTGTTGTTTTTTCAATACGCAACTCTGCCTAAGCTTCTAATTATGAACAACTTTCAAAAAGTCCGTCTGTCTGTCTCTCACGAAAATTGGAAGCACGATAGCAATTATAATTAAATTAATCAATCAACTATCTGCCTTAGCATAGAATAGATTCTTTGATATTATTTGAAACTTTTATCTTTTATTTTTTACAGGTGGAAGAAGATTCAGGAGCTAGTCTTGTAAGCAATGTATAATGTTGAAAAGTCATAAGAGGGAAAGTGGCTCCATTATTGTTTTGGTGAAGCCTTTTCTGACCTCATGAGCGTGTAACCGTCTGACAAACGACTAACGAAATTCGCGTACTACCTTACGGAGAATTATATAGATGAGATGAGGAACCTCCATTCCCCCCTTCCACCCTGGGTGGAAAAATCTGTGAACTTGTGGAAAACCACGAACGCGTGTGAGAGTTTCCACTCTGAATTTAACGCATCATGTGATTCCTCGTACCCTAATATTTTCATGTTTGTAAAATAAAACTTAAAAGGAGTCAAACGGACACTTACTTAAGACTAAATAGCTTCTCAAGTAGGGCTTCTTTCAAAACGGACAAAGCAAGGGGTGATTAGTTTGGTTCGAGTCAGAGTGAATCAGAGACACCTGCAGCCGACAATTTCCATTCATGGAAAGTTTTGTTAATTCAGACTCCTTATTTGAGTTAAAATGTTTAGTTGCTTATTTTAGTTTTAAGTGATTTTTTAATCTTAAATAGTTGTACTTATGCTTGGAAATTATAACTAAGATCATGGAAAAATATACATTACAAATTGCATAAAAAAGAAAAGTAATCCAATAATGAAGTAACAAAAGGTTGCTCGGTTCGATTGTTTGAGGGAAAGCAGTTTTTGGAAAGTTGCTCAATTCGAGTGAGCCGCAGACACAGTATAAAGCCTACTTGAAGATTTCGAAACTATTTTGCGAAGTGTATTGAATCTTAACTTGACGCAACTAAGTATTCGAAGCAGTCACACTTAAGACAATGTACGAAATAGAAAAGGAGAAAAAAAAAGAGCAGTTCACCCTCTGAGGGCTCTTATTTATCTACTAATTCTACTGATAATACCTACCCTCTTCCTCTGATGATAGTTTACACAGTCATTAAAATATTGAAAACATTGATTCGCGTTTTAAAATTACCTTTTTCTTGTTTCCTCTTCTATCATGAACCTTTCTAATCTAAATCCTGGCAAGAAGACTCCTACAGGCCATTTTTGTGACACAATCTAAATAACCTAAGTGTTGGGTGATTTATGAAAAGTACGTTTACAAATAAACAAGTTAAAGACAAAAAACAATAATTTGGTGACACTGTATGACTATTTTGAGAATTATTTAAGAATGTATGGTTTATGTTTCAACGTTATATAATTATTTAAAAATCGCTTAATAAAACGTAAAATCACTAAAATGGGGAATCCTATCACAAGTAGGTAACGTCCTTGAATTAAAATTTCTTTAAAACAATTTTAAATATTTTTGTGAGATACATTGATAATGTTTAATTTATGTTAATTTATAGGTATTGAAAAGTGACATCTTGAGATCCCATGACATGACGTATGAATACGTGAAAGTAGATCTAGTAATTTTTCTAGTTGTCAGATATGTTCATTCGTAATAAGATTGAGGTATATTTGCAAAAGAGCTTACAGAGCACAACTTCTCTCTTGATTGTGTTTTGTTCACATGGAATCACACCTATTCCTCGCGAAGTCCTTGACTCGTGGTCGTACAAAGAGGACTTGGGGAGAGTAAACAGAGAGAGGAGAGAATGAGTCACAGCCATGGACAGGTTGGTCGGTGGAACTGGTCCTAGACGCCATGTTGGCGAGCAAGAATAGGTCATGATATCATCCTGGGGCTACACCGCCTAGTTGGGCTCAATATAACCTCATTTTGGTTGGAAGAACAGTAAAGAAAATTCAAATACATTTATTTGAGGGTAACATTGATATCAATTTACTATATTGTTATATGTATTGATAATACCTATCAAAAGTGACAGCTACAGATAACATGACTTGATCTACGAATATGTTAGAATCTCTCTAGCAACTTGAGTAACTACAATATATTGTTCTTCCTGCCAGAATCGGGGTGTACTTAGCATTGTTTTACATAGAGTGTATTTAATGTACACTTTCCAAACACACATAGGTCATCACACGTTTTAAAAACCAACTTAACTAATTTGAATTAATTGAATTGTTGTCTTCTCTATACAGGCAATCCAGTAATTACATACAATGAAGAACACTTTGTACATAGATATGTATTAAACTAGGAGAGTACTCTTAAAATCTCGTCTAAGTATTCCGAAAGTTACGTGTCCTTAAGCAGGATGCACACTTGTATCAGCTCCTCGTACCTTGAAACCTCGTCTAAGTACTCCGAAAGTTACGTGTCCTTAAACAGGGTGCACACATTGTATCAGCTCCTCGTACCTTGAAACCTTGTCTACGTATTCCGAAAGTTACGTGTCCTTAAACAGGGTGCACACTTGTATCAGCTCCTCGTACCTTGAAACCTTGTCTACGTACTCCAAAAGTTACGTGTCCTTAAACAGGGTGCACCCTTGTATCAGCTCCTCGTAATTTGAAACCTCGTCTAAGTACTCCGAAAGTTACGTGTCCTTAAACAGGGTGCACCCTTGTATCAGCTCCTCGTATCTTGAACGCATCCTTAGGACGGGGTCCTGTGGAGTCCATTCTCACTGCGATTATGAGAGCGACACGCCTATCATATCTCTACGTCCCACTGTCGGTATTTCACCGTCGTAACAAAGGGAGCTACGGGGTGAGATGAAAGACACGTGTGGACGTGCTCCGAACCAAACATTGTCATGACCTCATGGGTAACTATGGGTCGCATCAAAGCTCGCGATGGAACGAGGTAGAACTCTGGTTTTCAACTGTATCGGTGTTTATCTTCAACTGCTCTAGCTCTGATCACAACGGGGATAATTGATACGAACCCGTTCCGGTAGCCTCATGATCTAAAGCGCTACCCTCGCAGTAGATTAGACTGCCGATGACGGGGACATTGAGGTTTGAATCTCAGTCGGGTGTACTGAGGGTGGTTTTTCCAAAATTGTTTTCCACTCTTCCTCCACAAAAATGCGCGTACAATACCTTAACTATAACCTTCCTAATGCCTAACACAATTAGCGTTTTTAGGTGACCTAATGGTCTAAGGGTTAGGTGTTAGACTTCTGTGCTGGGGTTTCGTGGTTCAATCCTCGGTACCGGCACAGATTTATCTGATTGACAAACCCTTCCTTCACCTTTGACAAGACGTGTAATGATAACAACTTGTGAATGTGTGGAGTACAAGGCCTCCACCGTGGTTCGGATCCCACGTTAAACTGTAGGTCCTCCATTTCATCTCACAATCCCCCTAGCATTACACATTAGCGTAAGTGCGTATAACCCGAACGGGTAGTAAGACACGATGCTAATAATAATAATTAGCGTTATTAATACATAAGTGTATAACCCGAACGGGTGCTATAATAAAAAAAAGATAGGAGAAAATGATGTAAAAGGGTAAGCCATTCGAAATTTAAGTGGTGGTAATTGACAGCTAGCAAAAGCTACCAGATCTATTTTTGTGTATCCATTTGCCAAACCGTATTATCTGCAAGACCATATCTTGATTGGTTGTCACTTTTGTCAGTCAAAACTTTCACAACAAACAATTTGTTTTTAATTATGTTTTTCTTTTAAATCTTTTACATCTTCTTATAGCTGTCAGCTATTAACACTCCTATTGTGAATGGGCTCTACAAGTGTGGACCCCGCTTTATAGTTCTAAAAGCCGTATGAGTTTTAATGTCGTGCACACTCCTCGTGTCTTCAATCGCGTGATATCGTGTAAACCATTGAGAAAATATATTACTTTGTCTAATCAAAATCATTGAAATATAACTATTCCAGCAAATTTGATGAACACAATCATTATTTTCATATTTATATTTTTTGTTTAGTGTTTTTAGTTATAATAATGATAATCTTAATAAAATCAAGAATCCCAGGAATTGCCATTAATTTTCGACCAATTAGTACTATATATCCAGTCCTAGCACCTATCTATCTACTAAATGAATAAGAAGATGATCTCGTGTACAAATAACACTGGTCTGTATGGTTTTATATGAATGTAAGCTACTGATTTTAGAAATGTCGTCCGCCCCTTCCCAACACGTAAGGATTTTTTATTCTTCACAAATCACTTAAACTGATGTCGGGGTTTGTATTATTGAACGTATTAAGTTAGGATTAAATGCTTGGAATTTGTCAATATGTATACTAAATTTTCACACTTCCTTCAGCTATTTGTTTCTTGCCATTGAGACTGACAGTTTTTACCATGTAAACTCAGTTTTTTTTAAGCAATCATATCCAAATTGTGATAAAAAGTGGGTAGTATTAATTTTTAATAATGCTTTTATCTATATTGATAAAGGTTTAATGTATGTATATATGTATGTATGTATGTATGTATGTATGTATGTATGTATGTATGTATGTATGTATGTATGTATGTATGTA